>CM030856.1:2149270-2264519 GCA_018105865.1 Metaphire vulgaris
GGTATAATCCATCATGCAGCATAACGCTGCTCCTCAGTTTACCACCACCCTCTAGCAAGTAAGGCTGAGTTGACCTTAGGGCTCCTGCGGGAATTGAACCTGGTTTCATAGCTGTCTACATTGCTATATTATTCTCTGCCATTGCAAGATGAAATGACAGCAATGATTTGCATTGATGACCTTTTGCTTGATTTGACCGAGTCATCACTGGTTTTGCGGCATTAACTATCCAACAAGGTCATTCTCTCACTTCAATTTTGGGCGTAAATGAAACTTTTCATCTAATTTAAGTAAGGTTGCTAACGGTTAACTGTAATTTCAATTTGAAAACATCAAAACGCTTTGATGTAAGCCACAGGATGCTGGCATAGGTGCCGGCAACATCAAAGCGCTTCGAAGTAGCAGCACAGGACGCCGGCCCCAGCGCCGACAACATCAAAGTGCTTTGGTGTAAGCACGACACCAGGCTGCTGCCAACGACCGGTTAACCGGTCTTTTTTGAACAGTTAACCTGTCCTTTAAAACCAGCGATTTTAACAACCTTAAATTTAAGTAGTTTTCACCATTTTTGCATTCAATGACTCTGATTAAAATGCACAACCATCGACTTCTAACCATGGCTAAAATGGAAATTCATTTCGTTCTTCAAAAGGACACAAATATAAATCTTAATAATTAATTTTACCAATTTTTTTATTTTGTTATTTGGATAAATAAATTTGGATAAAACATCCATTTTGTACATCCATTTCATTTAATTAATTTAAAAGTTTGACTTTTGTTCATTTACTCAAACCTATTTTAAGGACAAATTGACTGAATATCATGGGATCTGCTTTTGATATTTGCAGGTTATTTCCACATAAAGTTTTAACGTGAAATGTTTCAACGCAGTCTTTCAACCATTGTCTCTTGACCATGAGCTCTAACAAAGCTTTACTGTAAGTGCAAATCAACATATACTTGCGCATATAAATTACCACATGTTTAACCAATTGTACTAACAAATGCTACATTGGCACAAATCAGAAGACTTGTTTTATGCATTTGAATGAAAAGCAAAAGATGTATATTTTAAGTGAACTAACTACGTCCTAAACCGGCCGTCTGCTCCTTTGTCTGCGCTTTCTTCACTTCGCACCTGTGGCCGTTCACTTCATGTGTTCTCATAACTGTAATAACAAAATCAGAGTCCACTGTATAAAAAAACTCACCTTGAAAATACCTCTGCTTTCCTTCTATAGATTCATGTTTTTGTGCATTTCTTCATGTTAAATAAATAACTCCTAACCTATACAATCGTTTAATTCATTTAATCTGCTCAGCTTTTGAAAGGTAATCTTTGAGACCAGAATTCAACATTCTGGAAAGAGACCCACGAATCAAAGCCAAGAAGCGGAACAAAACAGATAAGATAACAACAAACGTTAATTTCTAAACACAAGATTACCAGTTAAACTCCAAAGAATATTCTGCAAAATTACTTCAAACAACATTCGAGGACAATGAAATAAAATTCTAAGAGCATCTCAAAAGCTGTCAAGTCGCTGGCGTCAAAGTCAGAATCAGCAGAAATTAAGACCTCAGAGACCATACACAGTCTCATTCTAATGTTCCAATTTTCAAAGAAGCTCAGAATTCCGGATAAAAGAGAGAAAAATTCATGAAAACCATTTAAAACAATCCTAAATGAAAAAAGCACAACTAACGGACGATTTTGTCCACCGGGTCGTAGTCGTCAAATGTGACAAAACCAAATCCACGTCGTTTGCCCGTTTCTCGTTCTGTGATAACTTCCACCGATTGGATGCTTCCAAAGCGTGAGAAGTATTCCTGAAGGTGATTTTCATCCGTATCCTGACCAATCCCGCCAACAAACACCTTCTTCACTGACGAATGGATGTCTGGAAGATTCGACTCCTAACAGGAGAATTTATAAAATTATCACACTCATCAACAATTAGCCTAGACGTTTCTGTCACTGAATTACATAAAATTAGAACAGGAGTCAAACATTCAAGTTAATTAATTGTAGGTCAAGCATTTTACCTCTCGAGGCATCGCCCTTTTAGGATCGACTTCCTTGTTGTCGATTATGTGCGGTCGCTCATTAAGTGCAGCATCAACCATGTCCTCACGACTGTACGTGATGAAACCAAAGCCTCTAGACCTTCACAATATCACAGCATACATTCAGCACTTCAACAGATGACAAGCACCAACGCCAACAAACAATTTGTTTGCATGGTTGCACGGACGCACATGTGTGTATGAAAAATATTTTTAGAACTACCAACCAAGACTAATTAATAATAAATATATTTGTCAACTTAGTTAACCAGGCAAATTAAACATGTAAAAGGAGCGCAGAGTTGCTTATTTAACCTTCTCGTATTTGGATCTCTCATGACGACACAGTCGACCACTTCCCCCCATTTCTCATAAAATCCCTGAAGAGTTTCGTCTGTTGTTTCGTAATGCAACCCACCAATGAAGATCTTGCGAAACTGTTCAGTTGCTCTATCCTAAGAGACACAAAACTAATGACAATATGGAAAGACAAAATATGAAAATAAAAACATATCTAACAGGATAAGTCCTAATTATGACAATGAAATCTGGTCCTCTATTAACCCCTTTGGCATCCATTAAAAATTTCAAATTGGTTGTCCTGTTTTAAATAGTCAAAATACTTCAGAATTTGAGATGTAGAAAACAAACAGATGTAGGAAACAAACAAAAATTGATAATAAGGTCAGATTCAGTATCCCTTTAGGTACTCGATCACCGAATTTTTACTTGCACATCCAACGAATGTGTTGTGTACGCTATAATAAAAGGCCGCTTGCTAGAACCAAGGTAACTCCAGTTCAACATTATAAATTTCCATTCTGCTAGAGCTAGAAACTTCAAATTCGCTCTACTTCTATTTATATTTGCTTTTGCTTTCGGGCGATTTTTCCCCACTTTCTGGTGGAATATCACTGCATAGCAACTAATCTCTGCCAAGGCGCTGCCACTAGCGGATCAACTATTTGCTGGAGTGGGTGAAATAAATTCGATTTTTGACGAATATTCACCAACTGCTTGATACATCTATTATGTTTACTGAAGAAAATGATACCAAAGTTATATTTAGCGTTGGGATGCATTTCTTCGGGGTTGCTGGCTAACTATCAGTCTGGAAAGTTGTGGACGAATATCTTCGGGGTTGCCGCTACGAATGCGGCCACTGGATGACGAATATCTTCGGAGTTGTCGGTAAAGGGGTTAAAACATGCAAGTATAGTTCTTTTTATTCCAAATAAATTGATTTCATCAACAGCTTGCCAAGAAATAAATGCTTCAGCAAAACACATATCTTTGAATTTCTTAATTCATTTCATGCCCTACTGGTTGTAACACAAAAAATGAAAGGTGAAAAATGTTGCACAGGCACAGAAACACACTGCTGCTACAGTTAGGCCCTGTGGGTAAAGATCTATTTTAGCATACTAAATTATTTAAATCATTCTGAAGTGTATATTGGCTGTCTATACTATACTAGAAACTTGCCCCTACTAAATAGCGTGCACATTTCAACTTTTTAAATTTCTTTTCAATTTTGTTGTTTTATAATACTACTACTTCTTGAGTATACTGTAGTTTCATAACTATACAATGTTATGTAAAATCGCTTGACTACTGAATTTACAGTCGTTCGGTAGATGTCTATATGGACCTATTTCCGTCCCTAAGGTGCTATTTCTGGACTACTTTCTGGATTGAGTACCTTTGCTTCGAGTCTACAAATCGTTTCTTTAACATTTCGGAACTTTTTCTTTTGCAATGTTATGTACCTATTTTGACGTTTTGCTTTTAACTATTTCGTGTGTTTTTCTTGTGCAGACGTCATTATTTTGCTTTTAGTTGACTTAAATAATTTAGAACGCTCAAAATTAATGAGCGAATTTAGAACGCTGAAATAGACTTTTACCAGCTCTAAGAGTCAGAGCTGGATTAAAAATTTCGCCAGGGGACGCCTCATACCAAAGAAATAGACGAAAGAGAAACTTGATCGCAATTTCACTAAGTCTTAAGATTTCTTTGGAATTCTGGTACTAGTTCACTTTAGGGTGGGCAATGTATTATTTCGCAGCGAAGTATCTGTACCCTAACCCTAACCCTAACTCTAGCCCTAACCCTATTAGCACTACGTCGACGAATTATATTCACTATGGTTTTAGGATAATACATTGCCCACCCTAAAGTGAACTAGCACCGGAATTCTTTTCGATGGTCTCCGTCATTAGAAAGAGAAGCGCAGTTTCATGAGCAAAAGGAATAATTAATTTTCAAATATTTCATTCTAATTCCGCATTAGATTCGATCATTGTATTTGAATGAAAGGCAAATATACAATTCAACTGCGCATATCTGCTATAAAAAAGTCGATCGCCGGTGCCTTTTTCAGCTGATGATTGATATTGATGATCGAATTTTACGCATAAATCGATTGAAAACGACCAAAGATCGTCTCACCCCTCGATCACGACGACCCGCCATCTTGATCACGCTCAGGACTTTACGATCACGTGACCTTCTTTGTCGCTTGTCGCCACATAGATACAAACATCGACACAGAGATCTATCTAGGATAGATAGCGATGCCAATAATTCATTGAGCGCTGCTACCAGAGGAGCTGCATAGAACAAAAATTATATTTTAAACTACATTACATCTGAGGATATGCGATCCGGAAACTTGCACTTAATGCCAAATCTGCAATTGCCGCGCGATCATGGTAGCTGTCTGATGCTTGCTTTCGCCTTTAGCTATTTCAAGAGAGACTAAATGTCTAAAATTAAGTGGCTATTGCGGTACAAATAAAGTGCTATATGAATCCACAAGATTTTACTTTCTTACTCTCACTTACTTTCTTTAGTCTCGAATGTACGCGCAGGTCATTTTGTTTGTTAACAATAATAATTGAGCTGCCCGTCTACTGTGCGTGATTTAAAGTGGCCTGTGAGATAGGCCTATTAGTGCTATTATTGCCAGCTGAGTGTACTGTGGAAGCCACTGCATGAGGGCGATAACTGGACTTGAACCTCACCCGTCAGCCTAGCTACCGCTTCAGGGCGTAATCCGCTCTGCAATCTTCCGCCCCGTCGCTTGGTGGCCTGATCAATCAGTGTTGAATTTTACCACCAAATGCCATTACCTTTAATATAAGGATCAGAACTAGCTGTTTCTCAGTATGCGACCGTAGGCTCTGGAGTTCAATGCAGTTCATTGCCAACATTACTTCGTATAATCCGCACGCTACCACCTTCTCTCGACTCTCTCTCTGGTTTGGCATATCTGAAAAAGCTCACAACTGGTTTGCATCTTATCTCAAATCTCGGTCTTTTCAAGTGTCCTGTCTTGGCCAAATTTCTCTTTCTCATATTATAGATTATGGAGTGCCTCAAGGATCTGTTCTCGGGCCTGTACTGTTCAGCCTTTACACCACACCACTTTCATCTCTAATTAATTCCCTCAAATTAAACCACCAACTCTATGCCGATGACACTCAGCTATTCCTTTCCTTCTCACCTCTTTCATTCAATGCTTCTATTATTGAGCTTGAATCTGCATTCTCGTCAATCTCTGCATGGATGTCATCTAATCTCCTCGCTCTCAACCCATCTAAGACAGAGTTTCTTTTAATCGGACTACCCCAACAACTCAAAAAAATTGACAATCCTAAACTAGTTTTGGCTCCTGACACCACAATAATCCCTGTTCCAACTGCTAGAAATCTCGGATTCAAATTTGACTCTTTTCTAAACTTCGAATCACAAATCTCCCAACTTTCAAAAAGCCTGCTTTATTCATATTCGTGACCTTCGTCGCCTACGTCCTTGTCTTGATATTAAGACTGCGTCCACAATCGCCACCTCTATAGTCCACTCCCAAATTAGATTACTGTAACTCCCTCTACTATAACCTTCGCAAAGCCTCCATCAACAAATTGCAATCAATACAAAATGCTTTAGCTCGTGCTGTTACTATGTCACCTAAATTCTCCCATATTTCACCCATACTAAAATCATTACATTGGCTTAAAATAACAGAACGTATCCAATATAAGATAATAACACTTAGGCCTACACATAGCTCACTTCAGTCATCAAAACCTGTCTACCTTAGATCACTATTAACCCCTCAGCCTCCTCGACCCACACGTTCGTCATCTCATCTCACTCTGTCACGCCCGCTAAATCAGTCATCCCTGAAAATTTGCAACCGTGCCTTCTCATATGCTGCACCTGAACTCTGGAACTCGATCCCAGCTTCCCTTCGCACACTTGGACACTTTAAAACAATAAAATCTGAATCCTCATTTCCTATAATTCCTGCACTATCTCCTCAAGTCTTCAGGTCTAAGCTTAAATCCTTCCTGTTTCTGAAATCATTTCCGCCATAGCTGTAACAACCTAGCCTCACTGCCCTTCGGATATTGACCATTGCCTGGCTGATCCCACACCTTTCCTATAGCTATTTTAAGAGAGGCTGAGCGCCTAAGAATAAGCAGCTACTGTTGTGCTGCTTTCCAAGGCGCTATAGAAATCCACGAGATTTTACTTACTTACTTCAGATAGCCTATACTCCTCTACAGTCTTTAAAAGTTAAAGCCCACCTGTTTGGTTGTCCTATATTCGCTGGTTGTTTCTCAGTATGTGGCCCTAAGCTTTGGAATTCATTACCAATATCACTTCGTAAAACTAAAAATTTATCATCTTTTAGATCTGGTCTTAAAACTTACCTGTTTGACTTGGCTTATCCCCCTTAGATTGCTCCCCCGCTGTTCTGACTGATCTTCCGGATTGACCTGGCTCTAATTCTATTTGGATTTGGTGCGCCATCGGCTGATGCCCTGGGCATTATGATAGTGGCGCCATAGAAGTTTATTGATTGATTGATTGATTGATTGGAAACTGCTCCGTCACTGATCTTAATTGACTCTCCCGCTTTTAACTGGTCTCAATTTGACTTTGATCAGGTGCGTCATCGACGTATACCTATAAGACATGATTGTGCACCTTTGAAGTTTGAAGTTGATTGCTTGAAAATATAGCGTCGTATAAGTTATAACTACATCTTTGCATTGGCAGTTTCCGGTCTATTGGTTGTTAACCATAGACTTTAATATCACTTCTCACGAGCAAAGGCTCACGAGTGATAATAATAAATCTATGTTGTTAACTTGGCGTTAAATTGTTAATGAGTCAAGATGTCGACGGCGACGATGAAAGAGATTCCAGTGACTGAACTGAATATTCCGCAATTGAATCAGTTATCGCAGCAGTTAGAGCAGGTCAGCATTTACATTTCTCTTGTTTAACTGTCTGTGAATGTGACTCTGTGTTAAGAATGCTAGAAATGCCCGGTGTCACTGAAAACCAACCGCCACGGCGTAGCCAGGCATCCAGAATAGGTGCACCATTATCTCAACGGGCCATCTTGGTCAAACCCGATGAGGGGAATCGGGGAGCGTCATTATCTCCTCGTGGGGTCTTCAGTCGAGAAATTAAGTAATCGATTCAATTCTTGAGATTTGGAGCATATTTTCAGCAGCTATGGTTCCATGGGGGGTTAATCGTGCGAAGCGTCCAAGTATCGATGAAGAGGTCCTAGAGACCGAGGACAAATCGATCACCAGCTAGCCCTTACGGGGGCGAAAGGAGAGGCAGCTCTGATGAGTAGAAGACCTCTCGGTTGGTATAGCCTCTGCGACGAAAAGCTCGCCGCAGTACCTCCTCGTGGTACCCCCCGGAAAACTGCACAAGAGCAGGCTAAACTCTGCGGTGAGCGATTAGACAGAGAGATGGTGTCTCCAGAAAAACACCGCAGGGAAGGAACTGGGAACCCACCCTGACTAACATCCCTAGTGCAAATGTATCCAGTAAAAGAGAAATTAGCGAACGACGTTAACGGAGCCACTGACTTAGTTGGTGGAGACGCGTCTGGCAGTGGGAGTAACAGGCTTCCAAGGTCGTCAACAAGCGAAACCCCTGTGGAAAAAACAGAAAAAGCTAAAAATTGGAACGTGGAATATTAGAAGTATGTTACTGACCTGGGAAGCTAGCAAATATCATACAGGAAATGAGAAAGGCGCGATTGGACATATTGGGCTTGGCAGAGGTGAGATGGAAAGAAGGAGGCGAGTTCACCAGTAATATAACAGATGAGGAGACGGAGGAGATCAGAGTTATTTATGCGGGAGGAAAAGAGAGACAGAGAGGGGGTGGCATTACTCCTAAAAGAAGGAATTGAGCAGAAACATAACAAACATAGAGAGATATGAAGACAGAGTGATAATGGTGACAATAGAAGCGGGCAGTAAATCTGACAATTATACAGGTATATATGCCAACAACAACACATACTGAAGAAGAAGTGGATGAAATTTATGAATATCTAGAGGAGAAAATCGAGAGGATAAGAGCTACAAATTTTTGTGTTTTGATGGGGATTGGAATGCAGTAGTGGGAAAAGGAAGAGAAGGAAATGTGGTGGGAGAGTATGGGATGGGGTTAGAAATGAAAGAGGAGAAAAACTAATTGAATTCTGCAAGTTAAGAAACATGATGATAGCAAACACTTGGTTTAAAAACGAAAAGAGAAGAATATATACATGGAAGATGCCAGGAGACATAGCAAGATACCAAATAGACTACATTATGGTAAATGGACGATATAGAAACTGTGTAAAAAATGAGAGCTTACCGGGAGCAGATGCAGACACAGATCACAACAGTAGTAATGAAGGTGAGAATACAACTGAAATATATAAACAAGAGAAAACAATTAAATATACAATGGGATAGAGATAAAATCAAAGAAAAGGCAACAGAAATTGCGGGAAAGATTGAAAAACAAGTGTCGACAACAAACACAGGAGAGACAACGGAAGAAAGATGGGAAAAACTAAAATCTGTGGTAGTAAGAGAACTAGAGCAAGAAGTAGGAAGGAAGAAAAGAAGGAAAGCTAAAAAGCTTTGGGTGACAAATGAAATGATAGAAGACATGGAGCAGAGAAGAAAATGGAAGAAGCAGAACACAGAATATGCAAAAAAAGAATATAGGAGACTAAATAACCAGCTACGAAGATCAACAGAGAAGGCGAAAGAGAAATGGTGGGAGAATAAATGTCAAGAAATAGAAAAGTTACAAGGACAAGGGAAACAGGATCAAGTATATAAGGAAGTAAAAGATTTAACAAAGAAAGAAGGTATGCAAGGGAGCAGGGCGGGTATTAAAGACAAACAAGGAAATACACTCACAACCCAACAAGAAGTGGAAGAGAGATGGAAAGAATATATAGAAGAATTATACCTGAAAGACAGCAAACCAACGGAACTCAATATAGAGGAACAGCAAACAGTTGAAAGCGAAGAGCTAGGACCAGGACTGATGAAAGAAGAAATTCTGCACGCATTAGAAGAGATGAAAAACAACAAAGCAGAAGGTGTGGACCACATACCAGCAGAAGCAATAAAGATACTAGGAGAGAATGCAACGAACGAACTGGTCGAAATCTGCCAACAAATCTATATGACAGGAGAATGGCCAAACGATTTTCTACAATCAATAATGATTCCGATTAAAAAGAAAGTAAATGCAATGGAATGCGAGGACCATAGAACTATCAGTCTATTGTGTCATGCGGTGAAGATAATACTCAAGGTCATTACAAAAAGAGTACAAGCGAAAACAGATGCAATAGGATTCCTTGAGAGGATCAGTTTGGGTTTCGGAAGGAAAAGGAACACGGGATGCAATCGGATGCTTAAGAATGCTAAGTGAGAGAAGACTTCAAAATGGAAAACATATCTATATATGCCGTGGATTCTGAAAAAGCGTTTGACAGAGTAGATTGGAGGATTTTGATGAGAGCACTGAAAAGGGTGGGAGTGGATTGGAGAGACAGAAGACTGATAGCAAACCTATACCTTGGACAGTCAGTGAAGGTGAGAATTGAGGGAGAACTGAGTGAATCGTGTATGATTGGGAGAGGAGTAAGGCAGGGATGTCCCACTGTCACCGCTGTTGTTTAACATATACATTGAAGAATTAGTACAAGAGGCGATGGAGAATACAGATAAGGGAGTAAAAGTCGGAGGAGTACTACTAAAGCGCTGCGCCATGAGCGATCAGGCCATGCTAGCAAGCAATCAAAAGGGCTTCAGGAAGTAATGGATAAACTGATACAAGTGTCAGAAAAGTATGGAATGAGAATCAATACAAAAAGACTAAAGTTATGGTAATAAGTAAAAAGAAGGAATGAGAGTAGACATAAAGGTTTATGGACAGATCATAGAGCAAGTGAAAGAATTTAGCTATCTAGGAAGTCTGATAACAACTGATGCCAGATGCAATAAAGAGATAAGAAGACGTATAGCAATAGCAAAGGAAGCTTTTTACAAGAGAAAGGAGCTGATGCAAAGTAAACTAAAACTAAGCCTAAAAAAGAGATTGGTAAAAACATTGATATGGAGTGTGGCGTTGTATGGGGCGGAGACGTGGACAATGAGAAAGGAAGATATAAAACGATTAGAGGCTTTTGAAATGTGGATTTGGAGGAAAATGCTAAAAGTAAAATACACAGAACATAAAACAAACGAGGAAGTCATGAAGGAGATAGAGGAAGAAAGAAGCCTGATAGATACAATCCGGAAAAGGCAGAGAAATTGGATGGGACATGTCCTCCGGCATGACTCTCTACTAAGAACAATAATCGAAGGAAAAATGGAGGGAAAGAGAGTGAGAGGTAGACCGAGAAAGATGATGTTGGAGTGGATGATGAATAAAGGATATCAGGAACTCAAAGAAGAAGCAAGCAATCGATCTGAGTGGAGAAACTGGATACCTGGACCTGTCGAGAGACAGAAACACTGATGATGATGGTTCCAGAATAGGGAGGGGGCAGCATCACTTATGAAGCTGAACTTAGTCTGATCCGATCAAGGAGCCCAGGGATGAGCCCTGAGCTTTTTATGGGGATCCACCCTAGCCGCATAATGGGACTAATGTTAAATGCTGAGTTTGTAATGGATTTTTTCAGACTGAAAGGTTATCGGCAATCCTGCTACTCCCTCTTAGACAAAATTGTGCATGGGTTTTGCAGAAATTTCAGAACTAGTTTAGCCCCTAATAGAGGAGCTTTTCTCCTGTGCCCCCTTGATGACTGGGCTAATTCCGACCACACTGGACCCACCAGCCACATCAACCACATTGACCACTTCACACCCACCCTAAATTTAACTATGCAGGACAATGATTTTCCAAAATGTCAGACTTTAAAGCTTATTGCCAATTGCTGGAAGCCTATATTGTTCTTTGATCAAATCATGGAACTATAAGGCTGTGGAAATAAATTGTGTTTGTCAAGCACATCAGCCACTTCATTATTAATCAGGTGAGTTTTTGCTTATACAGTGAAACCCGCTTAATTGCTTAGGTGTCGTGCAAGCCTTGCTTATGCGATTAACTGGGCTATGCGAATAGCCGGGACGTCTGATAATTAATTAATTGTATGCACAAAACACTGATTCGGATTTTTATGTTGTTATGCGATTATGCAGGTTATGCAATTAAGCGGTATGCGATTAAGTGGGATCCACTGTACTGATTTATCTAATTGGTGATGATATTGTGTTAACAACACCAAGCAGTTGGACATAATTGAAAGGGAGTGCAAGTGCATACACATTTGATGCTAAATAGAATACCGGTACTCTTGTCTTAGATATTCATGTGTCTTTTGAGGAAGGCTATGTGCTTAAATTTATAAGCCACTGAATTGAAATGTTGTTTCGTAGGATGTGGAGCTGCTTCAGAATTCAATGAGCTCTTTGAAACTAGCACAAGGAAAATTCTCAGAATGTAAGGAGAGTTTGGGAAAATTAACGACTGACAATCTACAGAAGGACATCCTTGTTCCACTCACAAGTTCTGTATCCTTTCTGCCTTTGAATTTAATATTTTCCAGTGGTTAATGCACCTTAAATAAATTGTCTTTAATTCGAGTTCAAACTTTTGGTGACAAGTGAAGGATTTTAATAATTCAGACCCAGGTGCACAACCATTCCAGTTCCCTGCAGATGAGAACATTCAGTGCAGGGTAAATGGTGGAAGAGGGCTCCCCATTCGTCCGTCATTCTCTTGGTGCTTTGTGTAGTTGGGGGAATTGACCATTTGAGTTTAGTATATATTTCTTAGTATTTGAATACTTTAGTAATTGATTTTGTTGCATTTTTTGTGATTGCATGATTCCTTATTGCTGCAATAGCAGCTGTGAAGAAACATGGAAATTCCTTGACTTGATCTAGATGTATGTAGCTGGTCAGCTGGCAGATGTTGATAAGGTACTGGTGGACATTGGAACTGGCTATTATGTTGAAATGGTAAAGCATGTCATGAATATTCTGATTTCATTTCAGCAGTGTTACTGTAAGGTCAGGGACATTGGGGACATTGGGGGTCAGAGGTCATTGGGGGCAGGGGCATTTCCCCTCTGATATTTTAGGGATAAAATTTTTTTCGCCAATGTTTGTGTTATTTAGTTTTTACATGCCAATTGGCTGGCTAAATAGGTAAAAATACACTGGAAAGCAAAAAAGGTCAGCAGCCCCTAAATGAGTGCTTGATGTTGAGTAATCTGAAGTAACCAATCGTAAAAAAATGACTGACAAGAAAAAAAAGGTCGTCAACTTTTTCGTAACTCTGTGTAAGGTTATGTCCATGCTTCTCACACAAAGGACCTGTATTTTCAGCATTAAAAAAATTCTGACTGAAAACAGAGAGGTTTGACCCCTTTACTGTAGAGGTATTTATATAGTACCACTTTTGGATTAGCACTCATAAATGCTCCCACTGCAATTGCTTTAACAGGAAATAGGTAACTATTTTGGAACGAATGTAATGTAGTCATTGGTTGCAAGACAATGCATGCATATCTGTGAAGAGCAGACCATAGATGCTGGAGCTGTGAGATGCTCATCGATTATGGAATGGTGAAACAGAGACAGAGTTGACCAGAGGTAGAGTAGAAGGGGTGGAGTGGCTCCTAAATTAGATGGTGGGTTGAGTGTGACTGTTTGATCTGCAGTTGAGAATGAGCTTGGTAAGAGACACTGTACTCGTGGAAGATTGGTGCAACGGACCTCCACCATCCAAACCATAGACCCCTTAAATTAAAGGACTGACGGCAGCCAGGCTCGGGTCCGCCAACTTGGGTCCATTGAATATTTGACACCACAGCATCTATTACATGCCATAACTTAAGTTTGGATATAGAGACAGCTGCAAAATTTGTCAGTATAGCTCAAAAATTAATTTCCTTCAAATATCAAGTAACCGGAGGTTGATGACGTCATTACTTATTTAATTGACAAATTAATGTGTGTCAGTCGAGTTGCTATTAAATGCTGCAAATTAACATAGCTGTATCATCAAGCACATTTGAATTCTGCTTTGCCTTTGTGCTAAGCAGGGCAAATTGGAAGTGTTGTTTATTGTTCTATGAGATCTCATATTAGTGTCAAGCGCTGTAGCCTTTGGCCCTTCGTCCATGTTTCTGCGCTATATAAATTTACTTATTAGCCTACCTAGCCTATTGTGTGTACATTGCAAATAGTGTTACAAAAGATGCTTTGTATGCGCTTAATAGAGTTAGTCAGTGTTTCAATGAGAGTTGTTGCACATGTATCATCTTATGTGTATGATATTGAAGCTGTTTCTACTTTGCACAGAAACTGAAATCTGCAGTCGATTATTACCAGCGAAAAGTTGAATTTCTAGCTAAACAAATGGAGAACTTGCAACCGGTTCTACAAGAAAAAGTTCTGATGAAAGAAAGTAAGACAGCTGTCGATAGAAAAACAATAACTAAAGCCAGACAGAAATTAAACCATCGGGAAAATTAGAATCTGGAATTTTTATATTTTTTGTTAATAACTGGAATTCTAAAAAAATAGAATTGAAATTTTTGGGAAGTAGTATAAGTGGAAAATACCCTCAGATATTAATTTTCAATATATTTTCATTAGATTTCATTAAGTTTTATTTGTGAGTTGCCCGTGGAATTTGATGCATTTAATGAAATATCCACCCATAGAATACTTTGATGAAGTGAACTGTTAATCGGCCGCTTTCTCTCCATTCAGTGGCATGATTATGAAATTGTTGACTGTTATTTATGTTGCAAAGGTGTGATGGAGGTTCTGCAGATGAAGGTTCGGACTCAACTTGCAGCGCATCAGCATTTGGCGACATCATCAAAGTCTTAATTTTTGGACAAAATGACTGAAGAAACGGATGAAATGACGTCTGCCTGAAGTCTTGTGTGATGATTTTTAAAGATTTTGTACTTAAAATGGGCTTCTAATCTTTCTTCTTTAAGTTCTCTGCCCGGAAGCAGGTCCTGGTTCCCATTGGCGCCATCTATCTCTGTCAGCAGCTTGGGTCTTTAATCCTTTGTATCCGTCTTTTGGCATCATCCAGTGCAGTAGTGATGTACGCGGTCTTCCTCTGTTTATTTTCCCCCCCATGTGCCCTTCCAGTATTGTTTTGAACAACGATTCTCCTCTTAAAATGTGGCCCATCCAGTTCCTTTGCCTTTGTTTTATTGTTTGTATTATTGTCTTTTTCTCTTCCACGATATCTAGGACTTCTTTATTGGATATATGTTGTGTCCAGCTTATTCTTTCCATTCGCCTCCATATCCACATCTCGAACGCCTCCAGTCTTCTGATGTCGTCTTTTCTCATCGTCCATGTTTCTGAGCCATATAACACCACACTCCATATCAGTGTTTTAATCATTCTCTTCTTTAGCCCTTTATCGAGATTACTCCTCATTATTTCCTTCCTTTGGTAGAATGCTTCCTTTCCCATTGCAATTCTCCTTCTTATTTCGCTTTGACATCTGGCATCTTCCGTGATAAGGCTGCCAAGGTAGCAGAATTGTTTCACTTGTTCTACCTTCTGTCCATAGATTGTGATGTTTGCCTCCTTTCCTTGCTCTTTACTGATGACCATCACTTTCGTCTTTTGATGTTAATCCTCATACCATATTCTTCGGATACGAAGGCCAGTCTATCCATGATGTTTTGTAAGGCTTTTTCTTTGTTTGCTAACATAGCCTGATCGTCTGCAAATCGCAATGCTGGTACCAATACTCCTCCTACTTTGATTCCTTCTTCCAACTCCTCTAGTGCTTCTTTGATCAGTTCTTGATGTATATATTGAATAGCAGTGGTGACAGCGGGCATCCCTGTCTTACCCCTCTTCCAATCTTTCCCGGTTCTGTCATGTCTCCTTCTATTCTTATTCTCACTGCTTGTCCCATGTAGAGATTACCGATTAGCCGTCTTTCTCTCCAATCCACTCCAAGTCTTCGCAATGCCCTCATTAACTTAACCCAGTCCACTCTATCAAAGGCCTTCTCATAGTCTACAAAGCATATGTAGACATCCTTGCCATGTTGTATACTTCTTTCACTTAGTACTCTTAAAGATCCAATGGCATCCCTAGTCCCCATTCCTCTTCTAAATCCAAATTGATCATTGCCAAGGAAGTGGATGCTATCAACTTTTGCCTGTATTCTTTTGGTGAGAATTTTCAGAACAATTTTGGCTGCATGACTAACCAAGCTGATCATTCTAAATTCCTCACAATTTACTGCATTCAATTTCTTCTCTACAGGAATCATAACTGTCTGTAGGAAGTCTTCTGGCCATATCCCAGTTGCATAAATGTCACGACAAATTTGATATAGTACCTTCCTTCCCTTCTCTCCGAGTGATTTTAGCATTTCACTGGGTATGTTGTCAACTCCTTCTGCCTTGTTGTTTTCCATTTCTTCTATGGCCTTTGTTATTTCTTCTTCTATTATGTCTGGTCCTTTATCCTCCAGCTCTTCATTATATATATATATGGGCTTCTAATATGAAAGCATAAATGTCCTATGGAGGGAGATCCATTGCAGAGCCTTTCGTCATGTGGCCACTGAGACATTTTATGTTAACTAATGAATTGCCTCAAACATTGTAATGAAACTTGTGTAAAGTTGTCTGCTGCCTGCATTTGATTTGTGGGCCGGGAGGGGGAGAGTTGGTTGGCATAATCCCAACTGGCTGAGGCTGATCTCATGAGTGGGGATTAAAATTTGGTTTTTATCTGTTCAATCCCCTAGTGGAGATTGAAAATTTTATCGAGAGCCATCTAGGCCCATCTTCAGTGCTGTGCTGAAGATATCAGCTGCTGCATACTTTTAACAGTTTGCCTTCTTGTTTCCCACTCCAATTGACTTTGAAAAGATCTTTGACAGGCATGATTTGTCTAAAGTTTATCAATTGATACCTTTGGTGTGTTAGAATTGGTGCTATAGAAATACATAACTACAATATTTTTAATTCTTCCAATAAATCTGGAACATCCGGGATTTCCTTTGAGATTAGTATTGCTCCTTAGCGTAACCACAAACTTCTGCTGTATTGTCAGGAACAGAGTTTCAGACAGATGACTGGTCTACAAATAAAATCTCCGGTGTTATTGTTCTGAATGGATGCCACCATGTGTAAAATCTACCATTTAAACCGTGGACCCAAAGTTGAATCTGGATTTATTTAGTCAAATCAACGGCATCAAAATGTCTGTGCTCCAAATATCGCTCATTGTGCATGTCAAAGGAAAACAGTCAACACTGTAGCACTTCCTTTGCATCCACTTGCCCATGACCAAAGCTGGTGTGGTTAGATGGCCAAATTCATATGATTGCATTTCCTTAAGGTGATAAATATCAACATGTTTGCAGCATTGCAACCTTTTAAATATGACTTGACAATGGTTAAATTCAGTTCACTACATTGTATTTTTAGAATAACAAGACATTGTAGAAAATCGATTTTTATTTAATAAACAAAGTAAATTCAACAAGTCAACCTTACCATTACTAATGATAAAGAACACAACTGTTCAAGAGAAATGGTTTTAACATTTATAAACCTACTGTTTTTAGTATGAGAAATTTAACTTTGCAGCCAATGCTAGTTAATGTATAACTATTCATGATATAATTATTATAGAAATTAAGAAAACAGGATAACAGAAACAGGTGAGGTTGAATGTTGAGCAATAAGGGAGGTTGTGTGGCCCTCCATTTTTTTAACTTTGTTGCAACACAAGTGTTAGGAGAGAGATTAGCGGTAAAACATCCATAGCATGCTGGGTCTCCTCATCGGACACATTGTAACTGGTGTCTGGTTCTGAAATCAATTTGCAGCTGAGGGGCGGTGCTTAACGAGTATAGCCGAAAGATTAGTGACAAACAGCATTGGTGGCAGCAGTGTCACACTGCCAGTAAGTTGCAGTAGAAAAAGGACCTGTTATTTATTGCCAAGCATGCCATTGACCCAAGTACAGCATCTGCATTTACTGGTCACTGCTGCCCGACATCTTTTGATTTGCTGACGCTTAAGGATCAGATTACTTACTTACTTCTGTTACCTGTAAAGTGGGTATGTTTTTATTCAGTACATTACACGTGGTAACAAAGAAACTGTTAAAATGAATAATTGGCCAGAGGCACAACTGGTGCACATCTAGTCTCGACATTTGAAACATAATGCATCTAATGTAAAAAATTGACAATGTAACTGAAGATCAAAGAGATCTTTGCAAAAGGCAGAATACTTGAAATCAGGGGTTGGCAACCTATGACCCACAGGTCGCATTTGGCCCGCCAGTGAGTTTAACCCGACCTCTCAACTTTTTTGTCAAAAAGGCTATTGCTATTTTTTAAAACCTGACAAGCTAAATTGGTCATCACTAATTTTTCACACGATATGTACATTTTTTGAGAACTTTTGAACCTTTGCCACCACAATCTTTCTAAAAAAGGGACAGGAAATTGTTTAATTATGTGGCCCTTGGACAGACACTGCCATAGCAATTTGGCCCTTGCTGTCCAAAAGGTTGCCAACCCCTGCTTTAAATCAATGGATTAATTAACATCTGTTGAGAAATGAACAAAATACGACAATAATGCAGATGATAAAGTCAAAGGCCAACATCATTTATGAAGCCAACATTCAATCGTAAGTTGATAAACATCATAGCAGAGGTCCGTTTCATAGGAAACAGAAAGTCCTAAGCAGACTGGTTACGTTTGCACACTCGAATGTGAACAATTCTGCCCTGTAAGACAAACAGAGAACGGAGAAATGTAGAAAGGACTGACTGACATATATATATATTCAAAAATAGAAATTTACCAAAAACAAATCATATGCCAAAAATTAAGGATAAAATAAAAAGCTTCCCCTTTTAGATTAATAAATCATAAGTAGGCTTATTTTGGAGACAAAATAATCCAAATAAATCCAATTTTTAAGAAATTTTAAAAGCGTTGACATGTTCTTTGAAACATGATCAATGGACAATTACCCGTTAGTTGGACAAGTATTAGAAACAAATACTCCTGAAAAGCCGGAGGAGAGAATTCTTAAACCGTTAACTTTACACACTACACAGGTACGATAATTAAATAGTAACTAAAATACCCGAGTAACTAGAGTAAAAAGGATTTAATAAAAAGATAAACAATACAATAATAGCTACAAGATGAACAATAAAAGAGACCGAAATGTGGACAATCGACAGCAGAATTTACCTGTTGCTTAAGAGCACAAGAAGCCCAAGACTTTTAGCGATTGCCTCAAGAGAATCCAACTCCTGAAGCGTGAATGACGCAGTAGAAAATGGAATTTCCATCAATTCCGAATCATTCACAAACATCCTGCAATTCAGTCACAACACGGGCCATCAGCTTTTTCAGTTCCCTTCTAGTCCTAAGTCCCACTGTGTGGGCCATAATGCATTAGGCTGTTCTAGAGTATTCTAATATCTATGTGCTATTTTTATATCACTGGGTTATTTCATTAGTTTCATTTTCATAAGTCAAAGAAATAAGAGCTTTGTTTATATGAAAACTTATCTGACAGAGGGTACTCCGGGTAGGAAGGCTATATCTCAACCAATTATAGTCCGAGTTTCAAACTTTTTGATTTATTTAGTTCCACATACATCCCCCTAAAACTTTGCTGCTGACTGAAGATAGGTTACCACTCAAAAAATTTAGCTGCAGAATTTACATAAAAAATTAAAAATTTTTGAGGGGGTCCGTTTTAGGCCTAAAGGGTCGACCCCCTTGCAAATATTTTAAATTTGTGCACGGATGGCTGGAAAGAGAAATAAAATGGCGTTTACCGCATCCTTCTAGCTTTATAATAGCCTGGGATATTGCTAGTGTAAAAAAAGAACAAACTTTGTTCGAAACAGCAACTCTAGCCCAAAAATAATTGACTACTGTGGGAAGGCACAAAAATTTAATAGGACCGGAAAGGGTTAAGATGGATACAAGTTGCAGACAATAAAGTTCTTCTCAATCTTACAAAAGTATAAACAGAGGCAAGATCAAATCAAATCTCAGATCATACAACTCTCTCTTTGACAAATCTAAGTCAAAACCAACATTAAATAACAAATTCCATGCAAAATTGCTCATCGAAAAACCTGTACTCCACAAAATAATACAGACAAGATTTCCGTTTGAAGCATCTACTGACTGATGATATCAGAGTGCAAAGGTGCTAAATAAAGCTTATGACTGATTCACTGAATTACGCTACAAATTTTTTATATTCAGAGATAAATTTTTCCTACATTGAGTTCCTCTTAGACTCTTCTCAAGTTATGCTTTAAAGATATAAAAAGCATTTAAACACTAAAAGAAATTAAACAAAGCAAGATCAGCAAAGCAACAGAACGACGTCTTCCATTTGAAACATCAGCAGAGTCTTCTCCGTCTGAACTTACTTCAGCTTCTCGTGAAATATCTTCGAAACCTCGTCAGCGACAACTT
Organism: Metaphire vulgaris; assembly: GCA_018105865.1. Lineage (NCBI taxonomy): Eukaryota > Metazoa > Annelida > Clitellata > Crassiclitellata > Megascolecidae > Metaphire > Metaphire vulgaris. The sequence goes on from CM030856.1 coordinate 2,169,224, forward strand.
TCGATGATTCATTTTCATCAACACAATCTGAGTTGTTTGAAACAAAACAGACAAAAATGTTGCAATGCTTTCAGAAAACTTTCACAACTGAAATCAATAATGTCTAACATTATAAGAAGTAGAGAGTATTTATGAAACAGCGCTTAATTCAGAGTACAGAATACCTCTCAGTGGTCATAATAATGAACAATACTAACCAACAGCTGCATTCTCTTCAACCTTTTGACCAAACATCCGTTGATACAAAATTTTTTCCTTACAGTGAAACAGTTCATTGTTTCTGTAGAAATAAGAAACACATTTGCCAATGGTAAGCTGCATCAACAATTCTCATTTCTTGAATGGCAATGTTCAGAAAAACTCAAAATATCATCGTGAATAGAAAACTTAAAAAACTTGCCATGTCAACAGATGTCAACTGACCTCTGTTTGTATAGCTTCAATTTCAAAGAGCACAAATAGTAACTTACAGTCATCAGAAAATACATCCAACACTCACGGGCGTAAAACATGGGGGATGGTCCCTCCGAATAATTAGTTGGCGGGGACATAGTATCAATTATCCCCCCAATGTTTTGGGCTATACGGTAAAATAATTTCTATCCCACCCCATGATGTTATGTTGATGCCAGAATTACGCCAAATCCACATTCTTTCATTTCGGATGACCTTTTTTTGCTTTTCAGGGTATTTGGAGAGGGAAAAATATAAAAATACCAGGATGGCCTATTTTTGCTTGTCAAGACGTATTTCATGGGCGATTTTAAGTCCCCACCATAATATGCAATATCCCCCATAATGGAGGGGGGATTTTTATATTTCTGGGGGTGGGTCAACTTTAAGTTATTTTATCCCCCCCCAATGTTGAAGCCAGGTTTACGCCACTGCCTACACTCTTACTTTGCTCCTGTCTTAACAAATGTGGCCTATCTCCACACATTTGTCAAACTGTCATCCTCAGTAGTCTTATGTGCAGAAATCTCAACAGAAGAAAAATCCAAACACACATACCTGTCTATTAACTGCAACTCTGCAACAATTTCTTTGCTCTTTGAGAGAGTGCGAGCGCTTTCAGCATCTCAACCTTAGCTCTGTCAAATTCACCTTGTTGACGCAATGCCTGACATCAGATGACAAAGACAAAATGGCAAAAGCAGCTCAAGATACAAAATCACAGAATAACTCCACCGGTCCAGTTTCACCAGAATTCCATGTCGCATTGAAAAGGAAAAGTTGCTATTAACCCTATCACATTGGACGACTGATATTTTGGCATGAAAACATATTGGTTTAATATACGGATCGCTGGGATTAGAGGATTAAGCATCAATAATCTTCAGCTGAACTGAAAGTATTGCACCACAGTGGTCATCCGGAGAAAGAAACTTCAGCCAGAGATGGTCTATTAGCCACGCAGAAGCATTTAAGATGGAATGAAGAATATTCAGACTGAGCTTTGAGAGGCAGACATAGATGGCACTGGCATAGATAGTCCAATCAACTGGAGGGACCATCGGTCTTTGGATCTGGTGATATGTAGCTGTTGCCAAAGCATCTAGAAACTGCATCTGTTCAGGAGAGATATGTGGACTTTGCAGCCGTCAAGGACAGTTGTGCAGCCAAGGGGGGCTTGGGGGTTAAACTCCTTGGTCGGTGGACCAAAAATTAATTTTATTACGTATTACTATTCTGTGCTGAGTGTGCTCTAATAGCTACAGACATAAAGTATCATTGTATTGAATTCTCTATAAGTGTTGATGTTTCAGGATTCCTTCTGTAAAAAAAGCAGATAGGGCAATGTTTCACCATTTCCTGAGCAAACATTTCTCACTACCTCACCTCTCTCAATGGTAGCTTCCAACCCCCCTCAGGCCCACCGAGAGCGGAGTGGGGCAGATGCACACAGGCCTGGCGACCTGTAGGGGCCCTGGCGACCTGTAGGGGCCCTGGCGACCTGTAGGGGCCCTGGCGACCTGTAGGGGCCCTGGCGACCTGTAGGGGCCCTGGCGACCTGTAGGGGCCCTGGCGACCTGTAGGGGCCCTGGCGACCTGTAGGGGCCCTGGCGACCTGTAGGGGCCCTGGCGACCTGTAGGGGCCCTGGCGACCTGTAGGGGCCCTGGCGACCCTGGGGGGCCCTGGCGACCTGTAGGGGCCCTGGCGACCTGTAGGGGCCCTGGCGACCTGTAGGGGCCCTGGCCCATAAAATGTTTAATGGATGGAATGCTACACACACACTTTTTGAAAAGACTGGCAAGCAAAAAAGGCCATCACCCATTTTCCACACTTGGTCTGCACAGAGGCCTGGTCGTTTGTAACCCCCCCTTCAGAAAATCCTGTCTATGCCACTGGTCAAGGATGATACTCCAGTTGTCAAGAGAACTCAGTAAAGGCAAGTGAGGTAGAGGCAAATAACAGAATAAAAGCAATCGAGTGAAACAGTACGTGACCAGGAGCCAACCTTTCCCTTGAAGTACAACGCCTTGGGACTGTTGGGCTCAATGTTGAGTGCCTCATTTGCATTCTGGATCACCTTTCCACAGTGTCCCAGTTTCAGACAACAAAGGGCCAAATTTGTATACAACTGAAGAAGAATCTAAAACAACAAGAAAATAGTACTGAAAAGATGGCATAACTGTACATCAAGTTTCAACCCACTTTGTCCTGTGAGCCATGCCATTATGGCACTCATGGACATGACTCTATATTATAACAAGTTCTGCCGAGTCTCTCTACCGACATTCCGGCCAAGGCTGTTCTCTATTCCATTGGTCATCTGTCATAATCTGGACTGGAAAATCCGACCGATTTATTTGATGACAATGGGGACTACAATTCAAATAAAGGAGCAGCCATCGACTGATGCCAATTGCATTACCAAAATGGCGCTATAGAAGTTCCTAAGTTATTTATATAAAATGAAGCTAATTAGCCATTAATTACAACTGCTAAGCATCTGTTCATTGGTGTATGGTGAATGTCTTCTTGATTACTTGAAAATACTATGATTCATTGTGCAAAAAATATTTATTAAAATAATCACCTTCAAAACCTTCAGCAAAGCAAAAATCTATCTTTTACTTGACCTTGACTAGTTAACAAAAAGACCAGCCATTGTTTATATAGATTAACATCGAAATGGCCACACCTACCTTGTAAAATTTGAATATAACTCAATAGGTGGTGCTCCAAGTGTCAAGTAATTAACTTATCACTATGTTTTGCCAATCCAACACTGCTTATTTGTACCTGCAGCTCTGGCCTAAATTGAAATCTGGTACAGCCCTGGTAACTAGATGCAATGTAACCCAGTATGCTTGGTTCCCGCGGTTTAAGATTTAAATCCAAACGACATGAGAACTTATATATTGAAGTGAATGATGCAATGTATAACCTGCTTCTGTCTTCCTTCTTCTTCATCAGACCTCAGATGATAATGTTCCAATATGTTGACTGCCTACAAGAAACACGGTCAATAGCTCAGAACCCAAGATAAAGCTGCCCTGGTCTCTTACTTCTACCATGAACACAAAATAACAAAATCTGACTTCAACAAATATCAAAATAGAGACACAAGAAGTTCAAAAAAAATTCTGTTCGCTTGCTTTATTTAAAACCCCATCACAAGAAAGATGAAGATATGAAACTCTGAAGTTATTGAGTATCTAAGTCACCGTCATCAACACAGACATATCTTCACATCCACAAGACATTTGCAAATAATATCCAGCGATTTTCTTCTTCTTCATATTTTTCAATTCCTTACTCCTTTAAGTACCAATGTCTAACATTCTAACATTAATTTTCTCTCTCATTTCCAGAATGTCATCAAAAACTGACACAAAAGACAGGATGCCGTTTACATTAAAATAATGTATAAGATACAAATGCAGCTATTGTCTCTGTGTGTGGTGACAATATAAATGATTTATTACAACATATCATATCAATAATCATATTATTATTATTATCATCATTATGAAGAAAATTGTTATAATGTGAAAACATTTGAAAGTCAGCCAATGATTAAGCATATATGTCCTCAGGTAGTTTTAAAACCCACAGAGAAAGGAACCAAAACAAGCGGTTCCTGTCGAAGGAACACTGCTCAGGCAAATTAACCAAAGGAACCGCAAAAGTGCCATTCAAAATGCATATAAGAGTTCACGGCTGCAGATACAACTGAGAACCAGGAACATGGTAAGACGCTGCTCACCATAAACCCTATCACTGTCAGGCAGGTTTGTGAAAAGAAATGGAGAGGGAGGGAGGCAGGCAATGAAGAGATGCCATGAGATAAGCAAATAAGCTACCTTTCGATAAGCAACACTTGCTGGATGAAAGCGCTTGTTTTCGAAATGTGACTTTGCCTCCTGCCACAAAATTATCAATTATAGAATCATTAGAATTCAATACAACTGAGATATGACAAAATATCTGGACTGTTTCTACAATGCACTGTGTATCAAAATGGTTCTGAAATGTATATTTTAAAAAGGCTAATATACAAATATAATCAAACTGCTCAACAATCAGGTTTATTGCAAATAAAAAAAAAAATTCAGACGTTTGAATAAGTCACATGCAAACAAGAACTGCATTCAAAATGATGGTCCATAGAAGAGCATTTGGATCTGTGATACCTGCTTTGTCTTTCTCACGGCCTTAAGAACCAAGGGAAACGGGGCGTCATTTCGTTCCGACTAAAAGAACAAGTTTCAAAGAACTCTTAATTGGCTAAGAGCATTGATGCAAACGTAACACTTAAACCTAAAGTTACACTTAAATCAATACAAAATCATCTAAATATGCTTTTATTTAACATTTTGTTCCCCGTAGAGCGCCTTTAACTTTAGCTACCACCTAGCTGTGTTACTGCGCTTAAGAAATTGTCAAGTTTAATAATAAATAGAAGTTCCACATGAAAAACCAAAAATCACAAATTCAAAAACAATTCTCAGTCAGAAATTAAATCATTGTTACACGATGGTACCATTACAGTTAAGATAGACATGGTCAAATCGGCGCACAGCCTCTGTTTCTCTCAAAACCATGGTCACAATAATAGACTCCCCAGCACGTTAACCACATAATTAAACTCTCATAAGTTCAACCGTGCTTAAAATCAATTAAACACTAATAAACAGTCATGGGGAAATGACAATTAAGTAAGTTCAGTGATGAATAATTATTTAACTAGAACTGGTGGCTCGCTGAGGGTCGCGTTGCTGCTACGAGCCTGCCGCATGAGGGTCGCCGCCGGCCTGGGATAAACCGTCGCGCTGGTCGCCGGTCGCCGTCGCCGCCGCCGCCGCCGCCAAGGCCGCCTTCGCCGCATGCCGCCGCCTCAGCGTCTTCGGCAGCCGCCGCTCGCCGCCGCGCCGCCGCTGCCGCCATGTCGCTTCGCTGCCGCCGCGTTGTCGCTCGCCGCCGCGCCGCGTCAAGCCGCTTTCGCGCCGCCGTCGTCAGCGTCGCCAGCGTCGCGTCGCCGTCTCGTCGCTTCGTCGCCGCGTCGCCGTCGCGTCGCTTCGCGTCGCCGTCGCGTCGTCGCCATCGCGTCGCCGCTTGCCGCATCGCCGCTGCTCGTCGCTGTCGTCGCTGTCGCCGCCGAGGCAACCACCAATCCAACCCCATTCCAGAACGACCAATCAGAACGCTCACTCAGCCAACCAATCAGAACGCTTGAAGGTAACCAATCAGAACGCTCACACAGCCAACCAATCAGAACGTTCACACAGCCAAACAATCAGAACGCTCGAACGCAACCAATCAGAACGCTCACACAGCCAACCAATCAGAACGCTCGAAGGCAACAGACATACAGATAACGATTTTAATGTAATAGATATTTGACTTTAGTGAATGTTTTACCATTGGCATAGAGAAGTAATCGCTCGCTCCTCCGTTATCATCAAAGTTCAACAGCTCAATAACATAGAAACCTTGATAAGAAAAACAATGACTTTAGATAACCAAGAATGCTGGTGCAAAACAAAACAGGAAATTTTGTGTCAACATCAAATAGCTAAATGAGTTTGTCAATATTACACATGGATAGAGACAGGAATTCACAAAATTCCAACCGGCCACATCGGAAAGCATGAAAATTCATCAAAATAAAGATAGAATGTCATCCTTTGAAATTTCATCTGAAATTCAAGACTGTGAAACTCACAAGTTGCATTTCCTGGGATTCGAGGTGGACAACCCTGTTCCCCCAAACCATACGCCGGACCAATAAGAAAACGCGCAAGCTCTTTCTTGCGCATCGAAGCAACTGCCAGGTTGAATCCAGGTAAAGCCTCACCTGATCCTTAAATAAACATATAGCTGACATCAACAACAAGTCCCTGAGTTATTCTAAACAACTGATGCTAATAAGCAAGCACAGGTTAATACCCAATTACCCATACATCCACACGTAATAGAAATATCTAACAGCCTTCTTTAAATGCAACGGCTTAAGTAAAATTGTATAACCAAAGAACTATGTACATTGTTCAAAAACTATGTGGAAAATTCCAGCATTAGTCTTTGGTCATAAAGAATACAGGTTGCCATCAAAGATCCACCATCAAAAGACAGAAACTCTCTAAGAACAGGTTCAAAATGGCCAAAAACTTAGCCATGAAAATACCAGTATATTCGAATACTTTGAGACTTATATTTTAAGACTTTAGAGGAAGATTGGAAATCCTGAAAATGGGATTCATGCAAAATGGACTCCCCACCATGTTAACCACATAATTAAACTCTCGTAAGGTCAACCGCACTTAAAAATCACAGTCTTAGGAAATGACAATTAACCCCTTAACTGGGGACCCGGATATATCCGTCCATTTTACATTGCGTTACAGTTAAATACCCAGTTAAGGGGTTAAGTAAGTTCAGTGATGATTAATTAATTATTTAAATATTTGACTTTAATATTGGACTTGAGATCAAAGCAAAATGGTGACTGACGTAGGCGTGATGAATCAAATGGTTCATCTGCGTACTCTAAGTAACCGTTGTAGTGAACTGTAACAATGTACACCAAGAAACATAAACACATACACACTCTTATATATATATATATATATATATATATATATATATATATATATATATATATATATATATATAATTATATATATAATTATATATATATAATTATATATATATAATTATATATAATTATATATATATTATTATATATAATTATATATATATAATTATATAATTATATTATATATAATTATATATATATATATTTATAATATTATAAATATTTGGTACAGGTATCCTACACTCCATAGGCTCAGCGCCCGTCACGAGGAGAACCGAAGGGTTATCGCCTTCAGTTTTACTAACGGCAGCGGTTGAGTGAGGGCAATTGCCAGCCTTTCTCCCTCGCCGCCTTTCCTTCCACCGAGTTAACACCCGATGTACTCATTCACAGCTGAGTCGACTGGGGCGCTTGGGACAGAAACAACCAAAGAGTTTCTGCCATGGCCGGGAGTTGAACTACGGATCTCAAGACTGGCAGACCAGTGTGCTAACCACTGCTCCACCGTGCACCCTATATATATATATATATATATATATATATATATATATATAAATAAATACATATATATATATATATACATACATACATACACAGATATATACACACACAAAGGCATTATGATAGTGGTGCCACCGTGCCATTGAAGTTGACTGACTGATATACATACACTTCTATATATCACATACATGCTTAATAGTCACAGAAATGAACATTCAGTATATTTGCAAGTTCCTTCATAAGACACAATTAAAATCATGAATAAGGGCTGGATTTACCATGTTAATATCATCCTTAAAACATTAGGCATCTACATAAATAAAAATGTAAATGCATCTGTAGAAAATCTATGATCTACAAAAGTTCTTCATTGATTGATTTGAAATTTTACACAACCTTCCACGTTTAAGAAGGGTCCGTCTATATTACAAAAGAAACAGGAATGAAAACCACAATAGAAAAAAGCCCTCTACAGTCAAACTGTTCCTGATACTTCACTCCTTCTCACTCCTCACTCTATTCAATGTGAATGCCAAAGTATAATTATATATTTTATCTTGTAACATCAAAGCCAGGAGTGCCTCTGAGTAGAAATACAAGAGGCAGCATGGAAATGCTACACTACATCACAGTATAACGACTCAGATTTGCCATCCATATCAAATTCCACACTGGACATCAAATCCATAATATTAAGACAATTTGACAAGAAGTAGAAGCCCTGTGGTGGCAAAAAGAAAATGACATCATCAAAGGATTGGTCATATCTGAAGAGGACGATGACAAAGATATTAATTAGAAGGTCACGTGAAGGGGAGATCTAGATACAAAGTCCTGCATAACAAAAAGCCTAACTAACCAGTGACATTAGATCCGGGTGGGACAACGTCCCCCACCCCATGACGTATCGTCTGCTTCTTGATGCCGCCATCTTCTGTCAGATTCTCCATCTTTGCTGCCATGCTCTCAAATGGCGTCAGATTTTCATCATCATCATCATTCTGATCATTGTCCAGAAAGTCTTCCTTGTAAAATTTGTAAATATGACTTGAATCATATTGGCACATATCATCACCACCTACAATTGACAATGACCGGATTTTAAAACAGTTTCCAATAAATAGCTTTCAATTAATTTTGAAAACCTGTTTGATTTTATGCACAACTCCTTTAACTAATTGAAATTTATAAACCAAATAAAATGACTGTCAATTTCCACTACCTAATAAAAACAAATTCACCTGTTGCACATAGCTGCAATATTACAACTACAGTCATTAAATTAATTGAAAGATTCAATTCAATCCCTAAAAGACACCAAATAATAATTTTAAAATTCACTTGCAAAGAAATTCATTAATGGACAATACCACTTTTTCGATATCATCCAGATTTACTTCAAACTCAGTTCCATGATCAGATCCTCAACATTTACACCGCTTTTCAGTGTGACAATAGGAGGGTCTGATTCACCATTGTCAGAATTATGATCAGTGAAAGAATGAGACTCCATAACAATTACGACCAACTCATATACCTGCAAACACCTAACATAACAAAACAGTTGTATATTACACTGTTAAAGCCATCTCTGTTAAATATCAGACAACTCGGACTTTCATCTGAATGTCTCTGTGAAGGAACATTCATACCCTTCAGCCTCACTGCCCTTTTGGATGTTGACTATTGCCTGGCTGATCATATATCTTTCCCATAGCTATTTCAAGAAAGGCTGAGCGTCTAAGAATAAGCAGCTACTGTTGTGCTGCTTTCCAAGGCGCTATAGAAATTCACGAGATTTTACTTACTTATGCTGTAAATCTCATGCAAAATACGCGCTCCATCACGGTTTTAAGAGAAAAACCCTTTAAAAATAGCAAATCATCCAACATTAAAGCTTAAAATAATTTAAGATATTTTACGCAAGATGTAAACTTTCTTACAAAATCCCTCAAATGATTACTTTCAACTGCCGAATGAACGAAACTAAAGCCAGTCCCTGGCGCCGAACAATGAAGACATTGGACACTGGACACAGTGGAGTGAGTGGACAGGAAAAGAAAACGCTGAGTCGCTGACCCGCCGACCGCAGCATTTAGGCCATAGCTCTACAATGCTTATATAGCGCCACTTTATACGCGCAATAGATTCAGCCGATGGCACACGAAATAAAAATCATTTAAGATCCAGGTCAAATCCAGCCTATTCAGGGTAGGGTTCAGAGTTCGGAAATTTTTCGGAATTCCGCAGGAAATTTACGGAAAATTTTTCTGAAAAGTTACAACCCTAATCCAAGGTATCTGGCCCATGTATTATTGCTCCAAGATCTGGCCAGACAAACGAAAATAATAATTAGCGCCTAAGATTAAGCAGCTACTGTTGTGCTGTCTCCAAGGCGCTATAGAAATCCACGTGATTTTACTTTACTTTAAACATCTATAATGAATTTGCATTCTGAGGCAACGCGTTCCAGAGTTTAGGCCTAGAGGCGGCCACTGAAAAAGCACGAGTACCGAGTGTGAGAAAGGAGAGATCTCGAACTATTGTAGATGAGGATTTGGTCGAGTATTTGTTTGTTTGTACAGAAAGTTTTGAAAGGAAGTAACTATACACTGTAGGTTCCTCATAACAAGTGTTTTGTGTTCCAGGAGACAGATTTTAAAGTCTACCCTTTCTTTAATTGGAAGCCAGTGAAGACAGAGGCGTCTTTACATGTAAAAATTCGGGCACAGTGCGGGGCCCCGCGCATCTTAGGGGCCCGCGCCGCTGCCAAACTACTTTTTACGTAGGATTACCTTTTCTTTTATTTGCTTGCCAACATTCAAAAACGTTAATGGAGATGACCTTTTTCCTTGTCAACATTGATCTTCACGTTTAGGGCCCCACAGGCCGCCACGTGCCCGGGGCCCCGCACTGGTTAAAGACGCCCCTGAGTGAAGAGCCTTACGAACTGAGGTTGTGGGCTCACGTTTTGAGATTTTTGAAACCACCCGAGCCAGTGAATTTTGAAATCGTTGAAGTTTAGTCAGCTGGTTGGATTTTGAGATGCCAAAGAGAAGAGAGATACTGTAGCCTAATTATAAGACGGTGACCTTGCTATTTTCTATCGCATTTATTATATGATCGTGGACAGAGAGAGCAGAGCAGTTTCTGTATAATGATATTTACGGTATGCCGACTGAAAGTGAAGGAAAAGGTAATTCGAAGACAGATGGGCGTGAGTTTGATTTGCAGCCACTCTCTTAAGAATCTATAAGGGAGAAGATTATTTGTACAATACTTCTCCGTTATGAAAAGTCAGACACTCGCTTAGCAAATTTCGATAATGTTTAATGGGCGAACTGCTCAAATTGCAACTGAATACGAAATATTGAATACAGAAGTTTGAAGTCTTAAGCGTAGGCCTATCATTTCTATTGCCTAATAAGGCTACATTATTACTGTTTCAGTTAGTTTCAATGTTCAGATTTCTACCACATACAGTGTTGCATACACTCCCCTCTGCCATGGGGGGGATTACGGACAGTTCGGGGGGGAGTGAGAAATTGTCATCGAATTACACACAGAAATGCCTGCTTTAACCTTAACTGTACGGTTTTAAATTACTATCTTAACAAAATAGTAGATGAAGATTAAGACGCAAAATACTACATATAATGAACGTGCATGTACTGTACAGTACAGTATTTGCGCAGTTTGTGGTAAAATTACAATTACCGTAAGACTTAGGATTAGTTCAAGTGTTGTATCTTGCATGATTTGCTAAACAGAAACGAATTTGATGTGGGCTTGTGGCATTTTGGAGACGGGTGCAGAACCTTCCGTAAACTGTTGAGGGCAGAAATTAAATAGGCCTTTCCAGAAGACCATACACACACAAACATGCAGTGAGGTGTAGACATACATTCAGTCGCATTGATACAGGCATCGGCCCAACCTCCGACCTTTCCGGCGGACCGGCACCATTCTCAGAAACGGCCGACCACTTTAGGGTCACCTAGTCACCCTGCATGAAGCTGCAGTGGGTCCGATGACTCATCGACACAGACATCTGTAGTTTCTCCTGCTCGACTGGTTATATATATATATATATATATATATATATATATATATATATATTACATATATATATATATGTATATATATATCATCATCATCATCTTCTCCTTGTTCCTTCATGAACTGAAGTTAAGGTGACAGCATGAATTTCTTTCCTCCAACCATGTCGATCCTCTGTCTTCTTGACTGCTGCTGACATTTTCATTCCTGTCCACTCTTCCACGTCATCCGCCCATCTTCTCCCTGGTCGCCCTCTTCGTCTAGTTCCCGACATCATTCCTTGTTGGATTGTCCTCTCCAATGTCGACCTAGTGTCGCTGTTCCGCTGTACGTGTCCGAAGTATTGCAGCTTCCTTCTTTTGCACATGTTGAGGAAACGTCTTTCCGTGCCTGACATTTTCAAAACCTCTTCATTGGTTTTCCTATCTCTCCAGCTTATGCTTTGCATGGTACGTAATGAGTACATTTCAAAAGCTTCTATTCTTCTCTGTATTTTTCTTTTCAGAGTCCAATTTTCACATCCATATGATGCTGTACTCCATGCAACACTCTCGATTATCCTCTTCTTTGTTCTCATGCTGATATTATTGTCTTTCCAAATGTTCTTCATTTTTCTGATGGCAACCCTTCCTTTTGTCAATCTGGCCTTTATTTCTTCCTCTAGGGAGCAGTCTTCTGATATAATCGTGCCAAGATATGTAAACTTTCCCACTTGTTCCATTACCTTCTGATCTACTCTGATGGAAACGTTGTCTCCTTAATCTAAATCCTTATAATGTCACATCTACTAATCTACTAACCCAATAAACACCAAACGTTGGGCCATTGCAGGGCCGACGCGTGTAAGTGCGGGCCACATGGCGATATTGGCCGAAGACCCGCCAACAGATTTATGCCCACAGTGGGCCAATGAAGCTGGCCCAGACGCGGCCAGTCGACGCTTAATGCTTACTGGCGTAGTAATACGCAATATAGTTCCGGTGCACTATTTTAGCTGCTTAATCAAGTGTAAATCAACAAATAACAAATAATATTCTCATAAAGTTATAATTAATTATACTTATATTAATTATAAATTAAATTAGTGCATCATTGTTTTGAATAACACTTAATCATAACTTTTAGAAGTTTTTGTAATTCAAATAAATGTTACTGCGGGACTGATATATGGCCGCGATCTGCTGCTCTCGTTAAACGCTGTGAAGTGAGTTGAATTTATTTTTGTAACAAGTTCATTTTTAAAACAAATCTTGTAGTTCAATTGTCTGCACTTAATGTGCGAGTGGTGAACTTTGCAATTTGAGGCTTCCCTTTGAAACTTGACTTGGCTCTTAAAACATTGTCATGCGCTGTTGCGCCGCCATGTGATGGTATATGTAATATGTAGCACGTACGTGATCTATAATTATAATTGTGGAGGGGTGGGCGGAAACTGGCGATTAGAACCCATTGCTTACTGTTACACCTGTAATTCTCTGGTTTCTCTATTCACTGTTGTGTATAAAAGTGTAAGCATCTAGTATCGGAAAGTCGTGTCAATGTGTTGCTGATATGTGTGGACTTGCATAAGAATATGACATGCTTATGTACAGCCAGTTGGTGCAAAATATTGTGCAATGGGTTCAAAATTAAAATGTTGGCCTGTAGTATAACAGCATTGAATGCCAGCTGGTCCAACAGATGCGTTATGCAAATATAAGGAATTGCTTGAATAGACACAATTAGCTTGTTCTCCAGTTTGTTAACGGTAATTTTAAAAACATTTTACTATTCTTTCTTATATAGAGACTCATATAGAGACTCACTTATATAGAGAACAAGAAACACAAACAGAACTTTTTTGTGCAAGAGTGGTGGACAGATGGAATGAACTGGATGCGAGGATAGTAACGGCTACAACTGTGAATGAGTTCAAAATAAACCTCAGTAGTTTAGGATATTAGATTGGACGGGAACAACAGTGGTTCTCACACAGGGCAGTCCCTATTGAACCACTTTAAACCTTGTTATATTATTCAAACAAGTCCTTTCCCGAGCCTCACAGGCTCATAAGGCGGCGCTGATCTCCGTTTCTATAGCCCTCAGCCAGGCGTGCAATGCCACAGATACGGGGCTAGTGTATCGCATAGCGTACCTCTTTGACTTATCGCAGAGATTTTTACCACTGCTCCTCATTTTACCACCGCGAAAAAGGCTGAGTCGACCTTTAGGGCTCGTATGGGACTTGAACCCGCGACCTCCAGCTCCATCGTCCAGCGTTGTTACCACTCTGCTAACTTCCCACCCCTGTTATATTATTATTATATTATATATATTATTATATTAAATCAACATGCTGTCCAGTACTGTTGTGGCTGTGTTGTTCCAGCATTTGTTACCTTTGAAGAGTACCGCATGATTTTTGCAAAATTAAATCGAATTGATTCCAAAATTGAGATATTGTTGCGGAGTGTCACTATACTTGTCAACAGAGGTGGAACAAGAGACAGCAGCTTGGATGTTCCCACTATGCCTGAAGGAATGAAACTGCCAGCTGATGCAGTCAAAGATTTGAAGGATGCAGCATCTTTTGTCAAGCAGAATGAGCAAGCTGGACAAGGCTTGGTTAGATGGTGTTAATTTTATTAACTGGTACAGTAAGATCCAGGTTGAGTGTGCCTCCACATTTCATCTCTGATGTTTATTTCTGAATAAATATTCAGATGTTTATCTCTTAATGGGCCTTCTGTTACCCTATTTGAGCCATTTAAATATGCAAAATTCGGCTTATGTCTCAAATTAGCCTACAGCAAGATGTACTCTGCCGAGAACGTTGAACATGCCAGTAGGGCCCAAAATTTATACTTTAGCCAATGCTGTCATGTATTGGATGTGTGTGTACATTACATGTAGCCTACCTAGTAAAATACGACGTACTTTATGAAGGTTTAACTGGAACTGTTTAGGCAAGATACTTGTCCACGTTTGAAGCGACAACTATCACCGATACAGTTAATGGTATGATGAAGGCGATTATGATGAACGAATTGTCCTGCCAATTCAACTGGGCTGGAAACAGGGGAAAGCACAGCTTCCAAGCACTGGGATTGTCACCTTCCATATCTGGTATATGCACTCTTTATTTTGTTTGCAGATTTCAGGTCACAGTGGTTGTGTTTGTATATATTTGATAAGAGTTTGAGTCATTGCAATAGATTGCATTTTTCACAATACATCTTCAAAACAGCTGCTACAGACAAACTCTATTTATTGACACTGACTGTAATGGGCTTAAAACAATACAAAGTGATTTGCAGTTATGTGTAGGAAGTTGGTTAAACTAACAGACTATGCACCATATTGATTCCAGAGCAGCAAGCTAGAAGTCCAATTACACCAAACTCTTGATCAGTACGTTAATAATAATAATAGTAATAATAATAATAATAATAATAATAATAATAATAATAATAATAATAATAATAAATAAAGCATGTATTATTACTGCTCACCCAAGTATATGCTGATGTCAGGCTTCATATTAAATTGACCAGTGCCAATATTTAGGTGTTATGTCTTTTGTTGTAATTGCTTGTACTGTGCAGCTCCTTCAGTTACTGTCGAGACCATGGATAGTGTTGCTGCAATAGTGCAGGCTTCTAGTGACTTGTAAATACATTGACCAACTTGCTTGAGATACCAATCGTTAGCAGCTGTGGCTGGTATGAGCTAATGCAGATGCATCTTCTTAGAGAAACTCAGAGCAGATTAGCAGGTTTTACCATAGGTATACATCATCTAGAATGCAACTTTAGGGTGAATATTACATGAGGTATTATTGAGAGAAAAATTATTTGTATTTCAACTCAACAGTATTTGATGTCTCAATACTGTTGTCTAAGTTGCAGATGCTGTGCGAATTAACAAACAAACGAGAGATACCGTCAACAGGCTGGCTGAAGATAAAATTAAGGTCTGGCTGAGACAGGCTCGGGACAGAGATGGTGGTCGGAAGCGTTTTCTGACTGCTGCTGCAAAGCAGTCATCTGATAAAAGACGTTTTGAACATCTTCCCTCAGACCAGGAGTCTGACAACAGTGTCGAATCTGATAACTGACCTACAGCTTCTGTTAAAACAACGTCACATATTTATTTATTACACGATATAGTGAAGAAATTGTTTAGAACTGGTCATTTTATTAAAATTAGTTGTTCTTTTGGACTTTCAATTTGACTAGTTTTCATTGCTTTTGGCAGACATTGTAGCCTTTTGTACTGTGCAGTCTGCAGCTGACCCCATGCACGCCCGCACATTGGGGCAAGAGATGACACTTGCCCTCCTGGAAAATGCAAATACGAATATTTCACACTAAAATTTGAAAACCTTGATAAAATACTAACTGTGACCATTGTGTTAAAATGTTTTGCCCCTCCTGGAAGAAAAATTTATGTTGCATAACCGTGATCATTGTGTTTTGCTCCTCCTGGTGAAAATTCTGCGGGTGCCCATGGCTGTAACCAATTAGTAAGCAAACTTAATATCTGTTTAAGAGGTTTCATTGTCGTTTTTGGCTTGTATTTTTTATAACATCTATACTAGTAAATCAGTTGAGGCTGTAGATGGCGATCAATAATTTTCATATATTTTTGTTGTCAGATCTGATCTGATAATTGATATTGGCTGTTAAAATGTTGTACCACTTACGTGAAAGTGCCGTTAGCATTTATTTTTTGTTCAAAAATTGTCACAGCAATTATGTTGATACACGTATCACAATCAGTGTTTATTCTAGCCATCTTGATATTGGGGGGATTTAGAAATGTTTGGGGAAGGTCTGAGTCTCCAAAAACCTTGACAAGCAAAACAGAAGATCATCCATCCTTCCTAATATCCTTTACCCTTCTCAAGTTCTCATTTACCCTTCTCAAATGCCCTGACAACCAAATAAATTGTCATCATCCTTACATTTTGCCCTCTCCAAAAAAGCCCCCATCCTCACACTTTTTGGGGAAATTATAAAACTTTGGATGGGAGGAATTCCCTCTCCCAGAGAAGGTCTAGAATAAACACTATCACAATTGATCATCGATCTTGCTTTGTAAGTTGTATGCTGACTATGTTTGTCATCGATTTAAAAAAAATTAATATGTTATGTTTTAGAAGTGAAGGGTGTGAGAGTTTATATATGGTAGGATGGTGCAGTATAATATGCTGGCCCATTGAAGGCCGGATACAGATACGAACTGAGGGCCCTTTGATGGCCGGGCATGTAGGGCCTTTATAGGACCAATTTGCAAAATCTATGAGGGCCCACTGCAGATATGAACTGAGGGCCCTTTGAGGGCCCCGACATGAAGGGCCTTTATAGGCCCATTTTGCAAATCTATGAGGGCCCACTGCAGATATGAACTGAGGGCCCTTTGAGGGCCCGACATGTAGGGCCTTTATAGGACCAATTTGCAAAATCTTCGAGGGCCCACTGCAGAAAAATAGCAATTATTGACATTGGCCCCTCAAAAAAAATTTCATTGGCCATATGATAGGGCCAACAAACTGTGTTGATTGGGAAAATACCTGAATACTATGGTTCATCCATGTGAAACCGGTTTCTATTTTTCACAGAAGTTCAACTTCTATATCTGCTATTTAACAAGAAATTAACAAGAAATTTTGATTCTTAAGTTATAGAATTTTTTGGGGGGAATTCTATGATTTTGGGGGGGGGGAGAATTTCCCCTATCCGGCCTGTATGCAACACTGACCACATATAATTTAGTGTCCGAAAACCCATCACCGCGACGACTGATCCCGACTCGGACTGACTACAATATCTTTTCATTCCTATTACATCTGAAAGTCGTACCCTCTGTATGTCAGTGCCTATGTCCGTGTCCATCTGTCTGTCCGTATCTGCCACGTCGACAATTCTCCATCTTAGCTCAAAGTCTGATTTAACGTCAGCATAAACCGGGGAACTTCTTCCACAGTTTAAGGATCGCCATTGTTCTAAAATGCCAGATCTATTGTCTGTCTGTCTGTCTGTCTGTCTTTCTGTCTATAAACATGTCTCTACATGGTCACCAGTAGCGGCCGTATTGACCTCTCAAAGTCCGAGGTGTTTGTTCTACCCCAATAATAGGCCTATTATTGCTCGTATGGTCCATTTTAAAATAGATAATCACTCATATATAGGCGCATTAAAATCACAATTGCATTTTCTCCTATTTTAAATATAATTCTTATTATGCTCATAAATATTTGACAAGTTTACGTTGGATATATATATATATATATATATATATATATATATATATATATATATATATATATATATATATATATATATATATATATAGGCCGGTAATTTTCTAAATCATTTGGGCAGAGATGATTTCTTCAATTAAAGGATTGACCACATCAATAGCAAAAGAAGACGGAAAGCTACCTTCTATTAGTGACAGATTTCAGTGGCGTAGCCACGGGGTTGCCTTGGCCGCCGAAAAATTGTTTATGAGATTCCATGCATTTTTAATTTTTTTGACGCGTCTTTGAGGGTCAAATCCCCCTTTGGCTATAGATGGTAAAGGTTTAAGTAAGAGGCTGGCCTTTTTTCCTTGTCAGCTAAAAAAGTAGAGGTGATAAAATTTTTTTGCTTGTCAGGATTTTCCCAAAGTTGGTCACGGTCAAAACCAAAAACCAAAACCCTCTTCCGTCCCAAACACTGGCCCTTTGGATCAGTGGCGGCTCCACCAGGGGGCCAGGGGCCCGTGCCCCTATTGACTGCCTGGCCCCCAGTGGCCCCCAGTTGGGACCCTATACTTAATGCTACATACATTAAACAACAAATGGTTGGCCCCCATGATTAGAAGTTCCCCCAACGGCCCCCCACTTGCCAAATCCTAGAGCCGCCACTGCTTTGGATTAAATGACCCTGCATGAATGACCCCACCTTTGACTATAGCTACTTCGTATACTTACATTAAGCGCCTAGGAATAAGGAGCTACTTCAGTGCTGCTTTTAAAGCGCTATAGAAATTAACGAGATTTTGCTTACTTGTGTGTGTGTGTGTGTTGTGCTTGTTTATAGACGCGTCCGTCTAAAAGACGATGGGCGTCTGTGTGTGTGTTGGTATGTGTGTTTGGCTCCTCCTTTCTCAACCAGGACTTGCCACCGTCTATGGCAGAGTACTCTCTATTTACCTCTATTTATCTATGGACCACACTACCTTAAAGGAGGTGTGCTAAACTCCAAACTATCGGTCTATAACTGAATGACGCCTAGCGCCACCTACTGAATATCTTACGCTCAACCTCCCTAGACATTTTACATACTCCTCAGGCAGTCATTATTACTACTGGACTTCACTTATTATTTATTTATTTATTTATTTTATTAACTATCTAACTTGTAGTAAGCGCCACCTAGCGACTACTGGAGAAACTACTTTTATACTTTACCTATTCTTTATTATTGGACCTAATGCTCATCTATCTTAGCTATTATAATAATTTCGTCACAGGAACTCTGAAAGACTGAAACGCTTTCCTGTATAATTATAGTTTAGGACGTTACTCAAGAAGCCAGAACTCCTTTAATTGTCAAAGTTTTTTCTCTGCATAGTGAACTCAAAACTTTGAGATTACGAGATAGCATATAAGTTGCATTATACATGCCTACAGTGGCGTCATTTCACACTTTTCTTGGGGGGGGCGAGAAATTTTTTTGCAAATTTTTGACAAATTTTGGCAAATTTTAGGCATTTTTTGCAAATTTTTAGCAATTTTTTGCAAATTTTGATTAATTTTGGCAAATTTTAGGGCCAATGTTGAAAAATTTGCAATTTTTATATATTTTTGGGCAATTTTTGCAATTTTTTGCACATTAATACATTATAAATTAATATTTTCATCTCCTTGGGGGGCCACGGCCCCCCTTCCAACCCCCTCCCCCCAAATGACGCCGCTGCATGCCTATGTTTTAATATGATTACGGTAGTCAACAATAATTTTTAGTAGCGATTGTGCAGAACTAAGAATTTTTGCCTTTATAAGCACTAAATAGCTTCGTCGAAAGTAAATGAACAAGCCCAAAAGCAAAGAAAACATTATGGTTGAATTTATATCACTTTCTGATGTGATATTATCGACATAGGCTGGTCAGTCGATGTCTTTCATTGGCCGATTTTTCTGGCCTTAGGCGAGGTCAACGTATATATTCTGCCCGTCACTCTGCTCATTAAAGTGCGCGATCGTGAAGTTGTAGACGCCGGAGTGATCGGCGTTCGACGCGTTGAGGATCCTGAGGTCAACGTCCTTCCAGTACCAGAAATGGACTGTTCCAACCACATGCGATTCCACATACACAAAGTAGCGAGTTTTGTCGATCACATGCGTGACATCACCTTCATTTACACAAGTTATGCACTCAGATTAGTAGATTGCTGCCAACAGAGAGACAGCTAGTTTGGTCTCTTGCCTACCCAATAGCAGTGTTTTCTACAGGCCTGTTAGGAGGAGAGATTTTCCCCCCAAAACCTCAAAATTATCCCCCAAAATCTCAGCACTTGCACACATTTTGCACTGAACTGTGTTTTCCTCCAGCCAAGTCGATTATTATTTATTATTTATTATTATTATTATTATTATTATTATTATTATTATTATTATTATTATTATTATTATTATTATTATTATTATTATTATTATTAAGGACGATTTATTCAACGCCGTACGCATAGCTAAGGCTAAAGTCAAAGGCGTCTAACAACCAAAAGAAACTTTAATTAAACAGATGTGTCTTCATGTTCTTCAAAAACGCTCCTGGCGAAGTCTCCATGGTGACCACCCTTGGCAGAGTGTTCCACAGGATTGGGTTGCCTCTCCGAAAGGATCTGTCCCCGAGGGCAGGAGTCCTGGCCGGAGGGGACAAGCAGCGGATTGCGATTCCTCGACCGAAGCTGGGAACGGTATTGTAGGCCTACTATGACGGAGCAGGTTGAATCAAGTCACGAAGATAGGTAGGACAGTGCGGATCGTAATCCCCCCCAAGCCTCAATCCCCCCTCCCCCAGGCCTGGAGTCTGGATAAAACACTGCCAATAGCCACGGCAAATGCACACTGCTGACGCCGCAAGTGAAGCTGTTGCAATGGGCTTGCGATGATGCTGCGGCTTTAGCTGGTCTGTACTACTGCAGCGATTCAGAGCAGAAGAGGCAGAAGAACGGAAACGATGGTATATTGGATGCCGAATTGCAGACGACGACTCGTCGGTGAGACTCCGAGTGCCGTATATTAGGCCTTGTATTTAGGAACACTGTGAACATTTTGTACACCGTTAGGCGATCAGCTGGAGGGAAGATGGCAGATTGGTGACACGCTAGACGGGCAAGCCGACGGGACGGGGGTCCAATCCCGCAGGAGCTCCTAAGGTCGACTCAGCCTTCATTCGCTAGAGGGCGGTGGTAACTGAGTAGCAGCGGTGGCTGCGAAGGTAAAACGCGTGTCTAGAGAAAGCAATGGCAAACTACTCTAGATTAATTAATGGCTTTAGCCGCCTGCGTCACTGCTTGCCTGACACCGGAGATCAGCGCCGGGCCCGAAGCTCGAAATCAAGTATGGACGAACCTTTACCTTTAGGCGATCATTGCAGCCAGTAACAGAGACATTTTTACACCCCTAACACCCTCTTCCCCCAATTTGAGGCCGACACACCCCAAAACCAGTAACCACTGCCGACCTGGGAGAGGCCGATCAGCGAACAGCCTGTGGGACAGTGGGAGGGTCCTTCACGCCAGAGAGGGCTACAGACACGGTTCCCATGGGCCATGATTAGATGACGCGTCCTAATTTCAGATTTCTAATGTTATAATGAGGAGTGACTTGCAAGCACAGGGGCCCCTGACCTTTTACAAGTGAACGTCTGACTGACGAGTGTTTTATAAGTTTGATATGTTATGAACTGAACCGAGTTAGTCAATTGAATATGAAGGGGTTAAGGGTAATGATTAATAAATTAATTGCTGTGAATTAAGGTTCAATTGTATTTAAATGCTTCGTTATACACGCAGTATGTTATTAGAAAACGTTCTCTATACATAATATATGTTATGTAGCTCTGTACAGAGGCGTCAATCTGTAGTAAAAGTTGTGAGGGTCCACCTGTTATTGTGCCAGCTTCCATTTGGCTGGGCGGGCCACAAAAGCAATTAAACGGGCGATCACCTGCTCCGGATGCCTACACTAGTTAGTTAGTTAGTTAACAAGTCAATTTCTATAGCGCAAAAAACATGGGAAGGCAAAAGTCAGGAGCGCTTTACAGTTCGTACGACGTCCGATAAAGGTAGACATAGACAATGTAAACCCCCCAAAGCGGATTTACTGAGAATAGCAAAAGGTAGCGAAAGCCGCTTTTGCAGCTTTGCGGGGCGACAGGGTTAAGTAAGGTACGTGTCAGGCTGTCAGCGATGATACAAGCACCCCTCCATTCCCGGTGATAGGAAGCGGAGTTTCTTATGCAATTTATGTTGTGGGCGGGGAATGAACATTCTCCCCTCTGGACATTATATCCCCTAGTTCACCCGATGAAATGACACCCCGGACATAATCCCACCTTTAGTGACCCTTTGTTTACTCAATGGGCTTTGATGAAATCTACTGGCGTTGTGATGAAAGAGAATGAGTGTCGCTTTCACTATTGAAATCTTCTCTAAATCAAAATTGAAATCGTCTCTACTCAATCGAAGATCTTTATATGTGGCGTTTGACTTTTTAAGTTTGTCATTTTTCAGTTATTTCAGTTATTTCAGTTATTTATTTTTCAGTTACAGTTACAGTTATTGGCATTTTTCAGTTATAGTTACAGTTAAATGATTTGTTATTTTTCAGTTAACTGATATTTCAGTTACTGTTACAGTTAACTGAAACCACACTGGGAGGAGTGAACCCTATGCCACTTCGTGAATAGAATGACGCACATGACGCTTGCGATAACACCCCTCCATGAGGCTACTTCTCTGTTTCTGTGTTGCCAGGTATACTCCCAGACGTGTCCAATGACACTACAATTCAAATCTACAAAAAGTCAGACGAAAGTTTTAAAACAGTATAGCATAGCATCATGTATATAATCAAATGCTGTATGCATAATGTATATATATATATATATATATATATATATATTATGTACATTTGACGTATTGCATCATTATGTTTTCTTGCGTGATCAGTGAAAGTAAAGCGCAGATTGAATGCATGACGGTGACTGGCGTTCCTGACCTAGACTACCGTGTTGATCGACACTTTTGATAGAATTACGGCAACTCCAGATCTTCACTTTTCGACCAGAGGCATTCAAGTATCTTACAATTTCCTTTTGAAGAAACAATACAGAATACGAGTTAGCTTATTTTTTTTACAAATATAGGCCTACAATTAATATATTGGGTGGCCTAATGAAAACGACACATGCTGCAGTATAAGACTAAATGGCAATGAAATCAAACAAGTGGCACAGTTCAAATACTTAGGCAGTATATGATAACCAGTGACGGGGAAATGTGAGAAAAAAAACATAACATAAAGAATAGGATTGGCCAAGGCAGGATTCTGGGAACTCAAAATGATACCTACAAATAGGTATATCTCTTACGAGACACGATTAAGAGTGCTCAGAAGCTACGTTTGGTCAGTCCTCTTGTATGGAGCAGATGGGAAAAATTTGTTTCGCTGTTTTTTGCGGGGGCACCCTCTGAAATTATTCCATTTTGATTTTTGAATATAATTGCATCATCCAAAAATATTTTGAAATTATTTTGAATTTTAAAGGTCCCAACCGATCACTATTATGCACTTACAAAGTAAAATTTAATAATAATACCAGTGTTGATCACTGATCAGTGATCACTCAATATTCAATAATAGACTATATAATAGTATCAACGTTCATTTGCTATCTCAAATACTGAAAAATAACTAACAAGCACAGCAGCTGTGCAGTGCCTGTCCATTGTCCAACATCATTATGCACAGTTCACGTCGAGCTTCAGATTATTCGATCAGTGTCTTTTTGTGCTGTCACTGTATAACAATGCTGGTACTCCTTGACAGCTAACAACAGGAACTGTTTCTGTTCTTCAGATGTTGTGTGCAACTTGTTATAGTCATCCATCAGTGCCACTGTACGTTCTGCGCTGCAGTCATCGATATCACCCCCCATTCTGTGCACTATGTTACTAGATGCCTGGTAGTCTTCATCCGCCGACCACAGGTCGACGTTCTTAGTTAGAAATGTTGAAGGCAGTACTGTGATGCTGAAGAGAATCTGTTGGTATTGTGTGTGCATGGATATTTCTAGGATTGTGAATTTGGGGGCGGGGTGTCGACCTCAAATTGGGGGTTGTCCGGAGCTAATTAGGCCTAGTATGCATTTTGTATTACCATTGTCACATTACCCAATTTTGGGGGTGTCGACCTAAATTGGGGTGGTTTGGGTGGTGGTGGTGGTGGTGATGGAGTGTTAGGGGGTGTAAAAATATCCCTGTGTGTGTGACAAAATCTTCCAACTATTTTTCTCCACTGTCACCTGGTCCACCGCAATTCTCTTCAGAGGATGCTCTGATCTTGGGTTTGCAGAGCCGTAACCATATATGATGTTTGGTGTCATTCGATATGTCATCGTCGAAAAAGGCGAGAGCAACCCAATTCCTCTGATTAGGTACCAGAGGTGCCCTTTTATCTTTTTCATGGCAATGTTTGATACTGACTCTGGGATGTTTCTATGGCTGTAAATGTACTTGAGAAGTTGCAGGTCATTGCGAGGCAGTGTTATTTAAGTTATGGTTTTTCAGTTTCAGTTTAAGTTTCAGCTGTGTTTTTTTCAGTTTAAGTTACAGTTACAGTTAAATTTTTTATAAGTTAAAGTTAATAGTTAATGATTATTCAGTTATAGTTACATTTACAATTATCTCAGTCTCATATCCCATTTCATATTATTTACTAAAAATAAAAAGCAATATACTTTTGGCATTTTGCCAAATAAGTCAGATATAATGTTTTTTCACTATACGGCTTAAACATTTTGCGCAAATATAGCCTAAACTAAAATTTAACGTAAAAAAAGCAAAATTGATTAAGAATTACCACGTGAACAACCAACAGATTGATCTGATCAGAGCAGGGTTGGAGTTGCCGGGCGGGGATTTGGGGGTGAACCCCGGCTAACTTTGCAACCCTTCCAAAAATCGCATATCTGGTACATGCAGCTTCTGTCATGCATTTAATTTCAGGCCTCAACCTCAACAGCCCCCCACCCAGCTCAAATTTCATAACTCCAACACTGAACAATGAAACGTAGACCATTTATTGCACGTTGAGCAGTCTGACGTGGCCGTGACCTTGTCCTGTTGAACAGTTCACTCTCTCAAAACTAACTATTTTTAACATTTATCGTCCCCCATTATCATCAAAATACTCAGCCTCATTTGTGACATTCCTTGATGAATTTACCTCTTTTTTGGGCTCTGCAGCTACAACTCCACATGAATTCTTAATTACTGGCGACTTTAATTTACACGTGGACAAGAGTGATGATCCTAACTCTACCCAATTCATGCAGCTGCTCACACAGACAAACCTCACGCAACACATATCTCTTCCAACTCACACTTTTGGACACACTTTAGATCTACTTATCACGTCATCTTCTTCATCATTATCTCCAATCTCAGCAATTAGTCAAGTCTCTCCATCTGATAATTTTCCCATCTTCACCATTCTAAGTATCTGCTCACCAACTCCTCCACCTCGTGGCACCTACTCATTCCGCCGTCTCAACAAAATTGACATTGCCTTGTTCTGTGATAACATTAAGTCATCTGACCTAATTACTAACACCCTACTACCCTGTCATCACTGATCGATAAATACAATTCTGTGCTTTCTGGTCTTCTCAATAAACATGCTCCTATCATCACTAGACCTTTTTCGTCTCATAACAGCAAATCCTGGTATAACTCTTTCATTCATGCTTTCAAGTCATTTCGCAGACGTCTTGAGCGAACCTACCATAAAACACATTCTCCATCTGACCTTTTAAATCTTCGTTCCACCACCAACCGCTATCATAATCTCCTTACATCTGCCAAAAGAAGTACTATTCTAACATCATTTCAACAAATAGCTCAAATCCACGTAAGCTCTGGAAAGCTGTAAATGATCTTTTCCATCGCAAAGACTCAAAACCTCTCCCTCAATCCATTTCCCTGTCAGAACTTGCTGAATCTTTTGCTAAGTTCTTCTCTGTAAAAATCTCCAAGATTCAGTGTCCTCAAGTCTTTCACTATTACTCAAACCACCTCTCCTCATTATCCTCCTCCCCCACAACCTCCATGCAATTTATCCAGCTTCACTCCTACAACTGAAGAAGAGGTATCCAAACTTCTACTATCCTTGCCAAACAAACAATGTGACCTAGATCCCATACCTACCTCTTTACTCAAACAGTGTGCCACCGTGCTTACGCCTATTATAACTAGAGTCATCAACCTCTCTCTTATCTCAGGCACTTTCCCATCCGCATTCAAAAACTCTTTTGTCACTCCTCTCCAGAGGCGGTTCTAGGCCTAGGCCGGGTAGGCCATGGCCTACCCAAAACTTTGTCTGGCCTACCCAAAAAATTACGTGGCCTACACTGTGGTTGGCCTACCCAAAAAAATATGTGGCCTACCTACAGTATAGCTGGCCTCCCTCCAAAATGCGTTGTGTGGCTGGGTGGTGGTGCGTATGGCCTACGCTACGAGGCTGTCGAGTGTAGTGTAAGGCCAATTTGAATCCCCAGCCACTCATCAGATACCTTCTTTTCCATTCAGTTTCCAGATGTCAAGTCTCAAGAAGCTTTATCTAATTGATCAACCACCACCGACTGATCAATGGTCGTTCAACGGTCTCCGCACACATTTTCTTCCCACCCTCCTCAGTGTCTAATTTGTTTGATGTAGGCCTACTGTCATTGGTAGTACTTACCCTCCCCCTTCCTCATCCCCCCCGTATCCCCACAGAATTATCAGACTTCCAGGCGAGTGTTGCAGAGTTTAGGGGCTACTTTTAGGCGTTTTCGCCATGGGAGTAGTTCCTCTTGCTGTCCATAATTAAGTTCCCTCTAATGAATGGCCTTATCTGACGGTTGATGACATGGATGACATGACTGTTTTGATAATCAATTCTCAACGTCGTCGGACATCTGGTGTAATCTAATGTATGTTCTGGTTAACAGAACAGAGATGGAGAAGCCGCAGTAACTATCGTGTAAGACGGTGACGCTGAGCTAAGTTCAGTCCGTTTAAGATTGCAGCTCATATAAGAGACAGTCTAGGCCTATCATACAAATTACTATAGCACTCTATAATATTATTATAATTAGAGATGGATAAATTTCTGGTTAAACGCGTTCGAGTTAGTGGCAACGAAGAAGTAGAAGACATGGTGACTGACGATTCAACTGGACCTACAAAGACAACTGTCGAAACTCAAGACGTTCAACATCACTCAACGGATGTAGGCCTATCAATTTCACAAGTAGCACCAGTTGACTCAGGTGGTCTGCGTAAGTTTTCATACTACTGTGGCCGATATCAGCAAGGATTATAAAGATCAACCTGTGCAACATAAACTGCGCGTCTTTCCAAAATCAAAATTTGGTCAGCGTTTCACGAGCATTTAACTCTTCGTTGCATGACAGGTAGGCCCCTATCATTTCTTGGAATATTCAGTTACAAGCAATTTTTGCCATAGTTTGTTTTTTGAGCCGTCATTTTTGTCCACGATCAGGATACCAGGAATGATGAATCTGCTTTAACGGAGACTGGGTTGCGTGGTTGGGAAAATATTGACAGCAAACTATCGAAACATTTCGCAAGCGTGATGCATTCTGATGCTCTTGCATAGTGGAAAACACAAAAGTAGGCCTACACTGATGCAACTGGCAGCATGGCAAATTTTTTGTCGGAGTCTCAGCCTAACATGCTACTTTGTCAAGTTGACCTTCTCCTGACCTTGAACCCTTGAACATTGTCATGTACATAGTTTGCAAGCACTCATTTTTGCATGTTTATATGCACTTGATAATATTCCACTTATATTTTGTCAAAGCTAATAAATTACAACTTAGTGATTTTACAGATTCCTTCCATACTTCAAATCCGTTTTCTCAAAATGTTACTTTCTTGGTTAGGTCACCCTGGTCCTCAGCGCCTCATATATATATATATATATATATATATATATATATATATATATATATATATATATATATATATATATATATATATATAATTCACTGCACATCCCTATTATGCTGCGCTATTGTATTTTATAACCACAGAATTTCAGGTGGGATTAACCTTATGAACATTGATACATCGACACGGTCCAAGCTTGGCCTACCCAAAATTTTCATGGCCTTTGACTGGCCTACCCAAATTAAAATTCCTAGAACCGCCCCTGCTCCTCTCCTAAAAAAGCCTGGTCTTGACAGAGAAGATCTCAATAACTATCGCCCCATCTCAAATCTTTCTCTTCTATCGAAACTTACTGAAAAAATTGTGCTTTCCAGACTGAATGAACACCTTTCAAGTAACTCACTAAATAATGCTCATAAATCTGCCTACACTAAACATCACTCAACTGAAACTGTCCTCGCCTACATTTATGACAGACTCTTAACTGCAATTGGTCTCCGACAAGTTACTGGCCTTTGTCTCCTTGATCTCTCTGCAGCATTTGATACCATAGATCGCAAAATTCTGCTCGAGCGACTCTCTCTCTGGTTTGGCATATCTGAAAAAGCTCACAACTGGTTTGCATCTTATCTCAAATCTCGGTCTTTTCAAGTGTCCTGTCTTGGCCAAATTTCTCTTTCTCATATTATAGATTATGGAGTGCCTCAAGGATCTGTTCTCGGGCCTGTACTGTTCAGCCTTTACACCACACCACTTTCATCTCTAATTAATTCCCTCAAATTAAATCACCAACTCTATGCCGATGACACTCAGCTATTCCTGTCCTTCTCACTAGAGGTGGGCCGATTAATCGAAATCGTAATCGAAATCGCGATTTTTGGAAAAACCGAAATCGAAATCGAGACGATTATTAAATAAATCGAAATAATCGATAATCGTCGAAAAAATAATCGAAATCGCGATTATTTTTCGATTATTCCCGTAAGTTATATTATACAATATTTCCGATTCAAAGAAAGATCAATTTACCGTTGATTATCAGATTTTCATTGAAAATGGATTCAACTGCGTATAAAGACAGGCACCATCTTTCTGGATTTGACAGCAGCTTTCGATGCGGTGTGGCATGCGGGTTTAATGTACAAACTCTCGCTCAATTTGCCACCCTGGTTCTGTCAACTTGTGGAATTACTCATCTCTGACAGACGGTTCTTAGTTCACTTGGGAGATGTCAGCTCCTGGAGACGTCAGCGAAACGGTCTAACACAGTGTTCAGTTCTAGCACCTATGTTATTCAATTTGTAGGCTTATAGGCCTACACACGACTTACCGGATACCATAGGTAGGAAGTTTGGATACGCTGACGATATCGGTCTTGCCACCCAGGCTCGATCCTTTAAGGAGATTGAAGACCAGGGTTATTTCTAGGATTGTGAATTGGGGTGGGGTGTCGGGAAAATCTGGGGTGTTTATTTCTAGGATTGTAGGATTGTGAATTTGGGGGTGTCGGGAAAATCTGGGGTGTCGAAATTTGGAAGTCTCTACCTAAAAAGGCTGACAAGCAAAAAACCTTATAGAGACTCACAAAAAGTCTGACAAGCAAAAAAAGTCATCCGAGGATAAAAGTTGTGGGGTGTATTTCTCCATTTGGGGCAGGCCCCTTCAGAGGCTGAAGGAGGCCCAGGCCAGTTGGAATTTCGAGGCCTCTCCTAGCCTTCCCAACAATTAAAATTTTGACAAGCGAAAAAAGGTAATCACCAATTTTGAGGACCGCAGAATACCTTCCTAGCTTTCCCAAAATCCCAAACTTGTCGACAAGCAAAAAAGGTCATCACCAATTTTGAGGACCGCAGAATACCTTCCTAGCTTTCCCAAAATCTCAAAATTGTCGACAAGCAAAAAAGGTCATCACCAAATTGTGAGGCCCCTTCTAGTAGTAGCTATCTAGCTTTCTAGCTCTCCCAGAATTCTAGACAAGGAAACAAAGGGAGGCCCCCCAAATGATGGAGGCCCGGGCCGAACGGCCCTCCTGGCCCTCCTCTGAATGGGCCTGTTCGAGGGTGTTCAGGGCTAATCAATATGCATTCTGTATGCATACCATTGTCACATTATCAAATTTTAGGGGTGTCGACCTCAAATTGGGGTGTTAAAGTGTTAGGGGTGTATAAATATCCCTGTTGAAGACCAACTGAACATCGATACACAGAGGATTGCCGAATACTGTAAAATATGGCGGGAAAGCCAGTTTCTAAAGGTACTGTGAAATAATCGAAATCGAAATCGCGATTATATAAAAAACCGTAATCGTAATCGAAATCGTAATCGTGAAAAATAATCGAAAATAATCGTAATCGTAATCGGAAAAAATAATCGTAATCGACCCAGCTCTACTTCTCACCTCTTTCATTCAATGCTTCTATTATTGAGCTTGATTCTGCATTCTCGTCAATCTCTGCATGGATGTCATCTAATCTCCTCGCTCTCAACCCATCTAAGACAGAGTTTCTTTTAATCGGACTACCCCAACAACTCAAAAAAATTGACAATCCTAAACTAGTTTTGGCTCCTGACACCACAACAATCCCTGTTCCAACTGCTAGAAATCTCGGATTCAAATTTGACTCTTTTCTAAACTTCGAATCACAAATCTCCCAACTTTCAAAAGCCTGCTTTATTCATATTCGTGACCTTCGTCGCCTACGTCCTTGTCTCGATATTAAGACTGCGTCCACAATCGCCACCTCTATAGTCCACTCCAAATTAGATTACTGTAACTCCTCTACTATAACCTTCCCAAAGCCTCCATCAACAAATTGCAATCAATACAAAATGCTTTAGCTCGTGCTGTTACTATTTCACCTAAATTCTCCCACATTTCACCCATACTAAAATCATTACATTGGCTTAAAATAACAGAACGTATCCAATATAAGATAATAACACTTACACATAGCTCACTTCAGTCATCAAAACCTGTCTACCTTAGATCACTATTAACCCCTCAGCCTCCTCGACCCACACGTTCGTCATCTCATCTCACTCTGTCACGCCCGCTAAATCAGTCATCCCTGAAAATTTGCAACCGTGCCTTCTCATACGCTGCACCTGAACTTTGGAACTAGATCCCAGCTTCCCTCCGCAGACTTGGACTGTTGGACACTTTCAAGTAATAAAATCTGAATCCTCATTTCCTATAATTCCTGCACTATCTCCTCAAGTCTTCAGGTCTAAGCTTAAATCCTTCTTGTTTCTTAAATCATTTCCGCCATAACTGTAACAACCTAGCCTCACTGCCCTTCAGATATTGACTATTGACTGGCTGATCCCACACCTTTCCTATAGCTATTTTAAGAGAGGCTGAGCGCCTACGAATAAGCAGCTACTGTTGTGCTGCTTTCCAAGGCGCTATAGAAATCCACGAGATTTTACTTACTTACTTACTTACTTAGTGCAATGTAGCCCAATAACAAACGGTAAACAACCCTGTTTATATGGAGTCTGAACTATAGTCCTGAATTATTGTCATACACAAATACAGCTGACAAAGAAGACCGTATTACTGGACCGTATTACTGCTAATAGCCTAATAAGCATACTCACTTATAAAATTATTTTTCAGTTTCAATAACTTTTTTATTTCTTAACTTTTCAACTTTATTCTATTACAGTTATAACAAAAGTTATTAATCACTTTTCAGTTACAGTTAAAGTTACTATTAACTGACATATTTTTTCCAGTTATTCGGTGTTTTCAGTTAATATTATAGTTAACTTGAAGAACACTGTTGCGAGGAACTGATGGTGCCGACATTGCCTGAAACAATGCTTTCACGTGATCACAGTGAATTGACAAATATCAGCAATAGCCTTTTCTAATTTCTTCGCTAATTTCAACCTGCGGTTAAATTACTTTTTCAGAGGTGCCGGATCTCCTTATTTTTCCTCCGGCCACAAAATTTCTTCGCAACTTTTTAAAAATTAATTTTAACATTTAGATTACAGTTCACGTTTTATTTTCTTTCCCGTGCATGCAAAGTGCTAAAGTAAACAACAAACGACCACAACGAATAAGAAATGCGTTCCGGATCTCATGCCAGCTGTGCCAGATCTTTTACCAGACGTCCCGAATCAGAGATTCCGCAAGATCCGGTTCAATTTAATCCCTGGTTTCAACTGACTTCTGAACATCCAGATCTTTAGCGCACAGATGGCCTATGCCATCCACCTCACTCGATGCCGCCCAGCTGGGACTCTAAGCAAGATTCCTCAAGATGGCACGCCACCAAAGAATATTAGGCCTATTGTCAACTACTGGAGTTCAAGGTAGTCGTCACGGCACGTGTCTGCATCTCAGCAGCTGCTATGGTTTCCGTGGCAAATTGTGAAACTGTTGTGGAGACGCTCTGGTCTGATAATGCAGTCTGACAGCGCGCTCTGTCAATGCCAGCGGTTCCTTGAATCGACTGAAGATTGGTATCTGTGGACTTTAGAAGGACCACGACAATGAGCAAACACGGCTTCAAAGACTATTTCTAGGACATGATGTCGACAAGCAAACCATAGCATGTCCTTGTCGAGGTTTTTGTTCCAAAAGGATGCAGGCACCATTTTTTGTAATGCTATTGACAGATGAGAGGTCTTAGTGTGCACTTAGTAGTGCACTTCACATTGCTTGTAATGTTCCAAGTCACAGAGACAGTCCACAGACAGACTGAATTTCTCGCAGTTAATTCCGGCATATTGCCCCCTTTCTAACGCAAATCCTTTATTAGGAAACGATCTGGTTTTGATGAACGCGTCCCACAGCACCCTTTGTGCTTTCGCTAGGTGGCGCCACTGCATACTAAAATTTCAAAGAAAAGCTTAACACGCGTCCGAGGGAAATATTCACACCTTACAACACATGTGATAAACTGCGTTTTTCTAGTTGTGAGTTTAGACGTATACAGGTATCTCTGTAGGCTATAAAGGACATGTCCAAGTAGTTAAGACTGGTGAACAGTTGTAAATTGCAAAAGTATCCACATTTTCAAAGAATGGCATTGTAAACATCTTTGTCTAGAATTAGACTCTACGGTTGAATTTCAAAGACTTAAATGCTCGATTTCTGAAAAACGTGGGCGGAGATTGAGACGCGGAATAAAAGTGCGGATGGCGTTGTTATTCTGAAGCCATTAGAATATTTTGGTTATCGTTGTAAAAATGACGGCGAACCGTAGAAGTGTCTTGCAAATCTGGCTTGAATGACTTTTCTTCCTTCGAAGATTTTCGACATTCTTCAAGAGAGAAAGCGTTCCGTCATCGCTAAAGAGACGGTCTACTGTGTTTAAAGCATGTTAGAAAATCGTTCTGTGCCTTTGCAATACTATTAGTGTCGTGTGACCCGTGCCATCAATATGTCCAGCTTTTTGGAGATGATCTCGGAAAAATTTAATGTTCTCACACCAGTGTTTTATCCAGACCCCAGACCTTTGGGGAGATGGGTAGGGTTGCCAACTGGCAACTGTGACAAATTTTAATAAAGGACACCCGGTGCGAAAAAAGCTTGGTGCCACCCTGTGCGGGAAAACAGGGGTTAACTTCCTTCTGAAGTGTGGTGACAAGCAAAAAAGGTAATCTCTCTTCTGAAATGGGGTGACAAGCAAAAAAGGTCATCTCCCTTCTTCTGAAATGGGGTTCAACCGCAAAGTCGACCTACCGCTTTTGCAAATTTCAATTGAAATGCGTGGTTTCATGACTTGATTTTTGAAACAAAGGACAAACCATGGTCCTTTATTAAAGCGATAAAGGACAAGGACTCAGAGGTGCATTAAAGGACTGTCATTTGAAATAAAGGACGGTTGGCAACCCTAGAGATGGGAGAACTGACTTGGCTGGACGGGAAGAGGCGCAGTTCAATGGGAAGAAAATTCAGTGCTCGTTGTTGTTTGTTTGTTTTTTTTTTTTGGGAGAATTTTGAGGTTTTTAGTGAAATCTCCCTAAAAGGTCTGGAAAAACACTGACTCACACTAAAAATAACCAACTTTTGTGCAAAAGTGATGTAATATGAGGCTGATGACCATTTTGTGCACCATAATAATACCAGTGTTGGGGAAGATTTAAAATCAAATGATTTAAAATCATATGACACGATTTTTGATTTTTGATATAAAATCACATGAAAATACGTGATTTTGATTTCAAATCATATTTTATTTGATTTTATGATTTTGTATGCCTCAAAATCATTTTCAAAATCATTTTCTGTCATACTTAATGAAAACAACCCCGGTTGTATGCGGCTTTTGTCAGCGCTACTTAGTAAAATTATTTTTTGTCATGTCATCCTGGACCATTTCCTCTAGGTAATTATCTAATCCAGTCATACTTCATACTGTCATACTTGTCAGACACGAACATCAGTATGCAGCACCTCGACAATTACCACATAACCAGAAAGCTGTTCATCAGATTCAACACTGCTATTCCATCTTCAGCAGCTGTTGAGCGCCTGTTTAGCATAGCAGCCTTAATTGAGACGCCAAGAAGGATCAGGCTATCTGGTGTGATGCTTGAAAAGCTTACATTGATCAAACTGAATCAAGGCAACTATTGAACTTCAGAATTTGATATTAAACGCTGTCCGCTAAGGACCGCTGCATATACCACTATAAAGAAGCAGCCTTAGTACTGCATTACTGACTGGCTGTGCTTATCCCATTCTCATCAAACTGTTTGATAAGGATTTGCAATTACTGTGTATAAGGTGGCATATTGTGCGTTTTATTAAAACAACTTCTTTGTTGTCGTTATTCCTAGAGAATGGAGTGAGTCGTTAACCGATTACAAGTTAGCGTCGATTTTGTGATTTTAAATCATTTGAGATGTGATTTTGATTTTAAATCATTTTTGAAATAAAAAAATATGATTTTGCTTTTGATATCATTTTTTCCTGGTGATTTTGAATTTGATTTAAAATAATTTTTTGCATGACTTTACCCAACACTGAATAATACTCCTGTATTCGTGACTGACTTTTGCTTCGGAGCTTCCTATCTCAAATCAACAAATCTTTGAGTTGCAGCTGTGTTTTATAAGAAATCTTTCTGTGAGTTCACAAGCAATTTGTGAGAGAAAATTCTATCAAATGCAGACCCGAAGTGGTCGGCATTTGAGCTTTGAGCTGTTCGTTCATTCCTCGTATTTCGTGGACGTCCTTTGGTTGTTACGGTGTTCTTTTCGCTGTTTCATGTTCTCGGTCCTTACTATCGACATTGTTGCATCAATTAAAAAAACCCAGACTGCTGCAATCCATTGAAGGCAAAAATCAAATAGAACATCGAACGTTGCCGTAACTCAAAATGATTGTCTTCTAAAAGACATATGATAGGGTAATAGACGGGTAATTAGCATGATACCGCAGGTGCTTAATAGGCAAAGAAAAAAACTAGCAGTTTGCACTCTGCAGATGGCTATAGCATATAGGCCACCTCTAAGCTATCAACTGCTATCGAAGCTCAGCCGCTCATTATCAACAGTTGTGAGCTCTCGAGACTACGACTGAGCATATGCACTCAAAGTAGGCCCTACCATTAAACCTATTCCAAAAATTTAAATAATTAGTATTTAAAAAACTGTCAATCGGCATATATATATCACCCTGCAGTGTATCCAGTGGAGGATACAGCCCCCAAGGGGGCTGGGGCTAGGTCTCCCACGGGAGGCTGCGCCCCCAGTAGAACCTGCGGCCCCGCACGTGGAGCTGCGCCCATCAGTGGGGCCTACAATCTCCCTCGGGGGCTTGGACTTGGTCTCCGACGGGAGGCTGCGCCCCAGTAGGGCCTATGACCCCCACGTCGACTGGGGCTTGGTTTACGACTGGAGGCTGCTCCTACCTTCCAGTAGGGTCTACAGTCAGTAGACAATGTTGTTACAACTCTTCGGGATTGGATGTTTTCCAATGGACGTCGACAAAACTCAACTTATCTGGCTTGGTACTAAACATCTGCACTCATAAATTGATTATGACTTACTGAACTCTCTTTCCAAATCCATCCTTCTCAAATTATTGTTTCAAAAACCTTGGTATTTACTTTTACAGTAACTTAGACCTTCAAAGAGCACTTTACTAGACTCTCTCGATCCTGCTTTTACCAACTTAGGCAAATTAGGGTTATTCGTTCCTCGCTTTCTTTATCTGCAGCCATATCTCTGGTTCATGCTTTTGTGGCTAGTAAGTTAGACTATTGCAATTCATTTATCTTGGCCTGCCCAAAAGCCTGTTTCCACTCTGCAATCTGTCCTAAATGCTGCGGCTCGTCTTGTGGCTAAAGCTCCTCGCTACTCTAGCATCAAAACTTTATGTTTAACACCCTCCACTGGCTTCCAATTTCTGACCGCATTAAATTCAAGCAAGTAATTGTTGTTTCTGCAGCACTTCGAGGTCAGGCACCGTCTTACATTACTGAGGTTTTCAAATCACCCTCTTCCACTGCACATCGCCTGCTCCGCTCCACTGATCAGAAGAATGTTTATGTCCCCAGATCACGCACTGCTCTTACCCAGCGTCGGGCTGGACCCTCCCTCTGGAATGCCTTGAATCCATCCGTTCGGGAATCACTTCTTACTCCCTCGCTCTGCTCAATGCGAAAGCTAAAGTCTCACTACTTTACCCTGCGACTCCAATGCCAGGAGCGCCTCTGAGTAGAAATAAAAGAGGCGCTATACGAATTCCACATTACATTACATTACAGACTACGGCCCAGCCACCCAACACGTGGGATTGCGTCCCCAGTAGGGTCTACGGCGCTACACGGGGTACTGCGCCCCCAGTGGTGCCTTACAATGTGCAGGCAATCGGGACGATTCGTTGAGCTGCAATGAAGACGCTTCGTCGAACGCTGTCGATTATAAAGTTTGGTTGCCTATGGCAACGTCCTCAAATATCTGCCGTGTAGCGTGACTGACAAACTTACCTTGCCGGACAAAGAGAATTATTATTTAAGATTAAAGCTAGCTCTGCTTACCTGAATATGCTTCTTTAAAATTTTCCGCGATCTGTCGTGGCATGAAAAAGACTTAGTCGGACATTTTTAAGCACTTGTACAGCGAATTTCCGCTTTTGTCCGCTGGTCCCTGCGTCGACCACAGGATCCTCCTACAACACCTGGAGGGCAGGTGCGGTATCAAGGGGTGCGCACTCAGCTGGTTTAAATCATTCCGAACCGGCCGCACACAACAGGTACTCTACCGTGGCCTTTTGTCAAAGACAATAAAACTCCTGCATGGTGTCCCGCAGGGTCTGTGGCCCGGTTCTTTTCCTGCTTTATGTCGCAGAAGTATGCGACAAAATTGCGGCCTGCGGGATGGCCGGCCATGGGTATGCCGACGACATCCGGATTTACTGTAGCGGGCTGGCGACGGATGAGCAGGCTCTATTCTAGTGCATCAACTAGGCGATTGTATCGTGAAAATACGTGCTTGGATGGCCGGGAATCGACTGAAACTCAACGAGGACAAGACCCAGCTCATCTGGTTAGGGTCGCGTCAGCAGCGATGCGATCACGTCTCGGTCACGGCGACGCGCCTTCCTAGCGCCACCGTCGAATGCGCCACCGTGGTTAACAACTTGGGAGTGCTCATTGACAGCCAACTGTCAATGGCCGACCACGTAACTGCTGCTAGCAAAAAGTCATTCTTCCAGTTGTGCCAACTGCGAGCGGTCAGGAAGTCGCCGACCCCTGAAGCGAGCAGGACGCAAGCCCAGGCCTTTATTAACAGCAGGCTGGACTACTGCAACAGCGTCCTCTACGTTGCTAGCGATGCAAAGGCTTCAAAGCGTCCAGAACGGGGCGGCGCGTCTGATGACACAGACAGAGAAGTTCGACCACATCTCGCCTGCTCTACGAGCGCTCCACTGGCTTCCAATCCGCCAGCGCGTGAAGTTCAAGGTGGGGACGATCGCATTCAAGGCCCTGCACAACCTGGCAAAACCGTACCTGAGCGAATGTTCCGTCCGATCGCCGAGCATTCCGGCCGCAAGGGTCTCCGTTCTCCTGCAACAGGCACAGTAGTTGCCCCTCGGACGTAGACAAAATAAAATACGGAGACCCCAGCCTCGCTATTGCTGGACCAACCTTCTGGGACTCCCTCCCGACTCCACTGCGCATCTGCGCATCGCTTGCTCTGAACAGTCATTACTTTCGTTCAGAAAGAAGCTGAAGACTCTCTTGTTTAATACCCAACACTGACTGACATTAGCGCATTTGCTGCACTGCTAACTTGCGCTTTATAAATGAAATAAATTGAAAACGAATGAGTATTGGAGCCCGATAAAGTGCTAAAAGCTTAGCTTGTCGTTTCATATCGACGTATTAAAGGCTATCGGTTGCACTTCTCGAGTGGCGCTAGTTATTTTGGCGAACCAGAGGTGCGTCTAGCTAGCGCGTCTTTGTCCATGTTACCAGTGTTGCCACTTGTTGCCACTGCTGCAATGTTGTCAAATTTGGTTACGTTTTGTAAATATTGTCTGGTAAATAAATAAATAAACCAACAATTATCGAAAGCCGCATTTGTGTCGTATAAAGTCGCTGTTGACCGAATCTCAGCGCACTGTCAGTGAAGGCGAGTCTTGGCTGTGATGAACAAGGCCTATCCTTTGGTTGTATATGCACGGAGGAGGTCAACTCTGAGCCAAGGAAGGCGCGGGGAGTCAGTTTGGTGAATTGACCGCCGATGAAAGGAGTGGACCGCCGTCCATTCAGGCACGGTGAACAGCGATTTGTGGAGATGCTACAGAGAAGGAGAGAGAGAGAGAGACCTGACTGTCTATAAGCGAACAGGAATCATCTGGAAATAGTTGAAGAAAGAGACGGGACCGCCGTCCATTCAGGCACGGTTCTTCGGTTTTTGGTGAAAGCGCTGAGGAAACAAATAGACGCCGCTGCCCGTTTAGAATTGAGTGCAGAAGAAACCAAGCGTGGTAAGAAGCCGCAACAGAGGATAGACATCGCCGCCTGTCTTCAAGAGAGCGGAAGACGGTTATATTACCGAGAATGAAGAGACGTGGGACCAAGTCTAAGCCAGTGACCAGGAATACATATCGAAATCGCTTAAGGCGCCGAGACCAAGCGGTCGCCAGCGATAAGAGGAGCCAGTTAAGGGGTCTCTCGGACGAAGCCGGAGACAGGACAGACAGAGAAACGTCAGACGAAGAAAATTGGGACCCTGTGTTGAGGATCGGCCATCCTCAGTATGCGGTCTGCCCGGCAGCTGCGCACACCTCGTTTGATGGCTGTGAATTGGAAAGTAAAACAAACGCCGTCGATCAGGCAGAGTCGGCGGCGGCGGAAGGCGATCGGGAAACCGAGCGGGCGTTGGGGACCGCCCGACCGCCGGCCCGCGACGAGACCGCGAGCTGGGGTCGCCACACATTCAATTATAAATTAATTATAAAATGCTATAAAGACGACGATGATGTGAAATATTCGTATTTTCCGAAGTGCTCACGTTATCGTCTGCGAAGGATAGCGCATTTCCTGTCGGCGCCTTTGATCTCTTCGTTGCTTTGACGTCCGCCGCTTCGTCGGTGAATCCGCGAATTTCCTTCGGCAGAAAGACGGAAGACGTCTCCGTCAACAACAGAACGACAACGACCGACAGCCACATCGACACCGCCGCTAACATCGTTCACAAGCACAGCGAAGACTCAACAAAGACCGCTGCGTTCACGGACATACACGAAGTCATGGACTGTTAGTCGGTTTCGCCGCTTTTATCGTACGAATCACGTGACCAACAGAAGCAGACGGCGAAGACACCGACTGCCACCCCCGCCTCCCCCTACGGGACAGACTCTCAATGGTCGACCACCCTTTTGACACCATGCAATGAACGTGCCTAGCTACACGTAGACATGTACTTGTGTATGCATTCATCCCAAGCGCAATACTCAGATTGACAGCTTGCTGCAGTGTTAGTAACTTCGATTATTATTCTATATATGTACTCATAGGCGTAAATTTCAGTTAGGCCGCTAGGCTCGAGCCCACCTCCACATTTGGGGAGACTGTTCTCTGGAGCTTTGAGACCTCTGCCTCTACCTTTTTTGACAAGAAACATCATTTTTCACAAAGAAAACATCCTGTCAGACTTCACAGGGATCTGCTTTAGACCCTCTCCTTTTCACTTTATATACAATGCCCTTGGATCGCTTTTTCCACATTTCTCTGCAGTCTATCGTTTCTACGCTGACGGCAGTGCCAGCCAGTAGTGAGTCTAAACAAACACTTTTTTACATGCCTGAATGAAGTTCATTTTGAAAACTTTTGGCCACAAGAAAATTGAGCGTTGGGTATTTACCAGACATCGACTTGAAGAAATGTTTGTTTTTTAAACGCGATTGTACTTTCACGGTTTCGTTGGGTCGGGTCGCGGGCTGGGTTGAGAAATTGGTGGGTTGGGTTTGGGTTAAAAAAACCGGCCCCGACCCATGGACAACTCTGGAGTGAATTTCTTCAACCGATTCTACTGCCGTGTCTAGAACAGCGAAGTAAAAGTTTACTTTGAATTTGTCTTTTGGATCCTGAATAGGTTCGTCGTCGTATCCTTAGTGTACACATCATTTCTTTTTCCTATGATACGGGCTGGTTCGGGTTCGAAAAGTGCTCTAAACTGACTGCAATTTCAGCCACCAGTATTTTCTCAAACTCGGTGTTATTTCTGCGATTTACGAGAAACGTCTCTGTTTCATCCAGATAATACATTGATGGTGCGATGCATATCTAGGCTAAGTCTTTTGCCTGCAGTTGTTTAATAGTCATTTTGAACTGAAACAACACGTCATACCACAAAAGCAAAGAAACGATAAATTTAAAACTAAAAAAGGGTTTTGCAATAACACGTGCATCTGTTTGTGATGTATTATTGCCAGATGCTGCGGCTAAATTTATGTCACCCGCAATCTCTGCGTAGGCGTTACCAAATTGATAGCGACGAATTTTCAAAGCATCAATTTGACTTTGACTTCTTGTTTCACTCAGTGGTTTATTTCTAATTTTATTTGAGCAATTCATTGATTTTTTTTCTGTTATACTTTACGTACATACATTTTAAACCTTGTCGTTTTAGGTTATATGCACATGTTATCAGAAATGCCTCTTAAAATAAGTTTTTCACCAGTTTTTGTTCAATATTAGTGGAGGTTTCTTCTTGTCTTTACTTGTGTTTAATTTATTTACATATCTGTCGTTTGCTAGTTAACCACATTGCCTTCTTGTTATTTTAATACTGTGATTTTGGGATTGCTTTTGATTTGAAAGATGAAAGGAAAGAAAATAAAAAAATATAAATATAAAATATAAATACAAAATATTTACACACACTGTTTCCGGATAAATTGGTTTAAGATAGATACAAACATTATCTGAAAAGGATAATAAAATACAATGTCCACCGAAAGAATTGACTCATGACTTCATGCGTCGTCGTCTCTTATGAATTGGAGTCTCAGTGATGGTGTGATCGAGCTTTGCTCATCAGTCACCAAGCTCTGCTTCAGTTCTTTCATATTAAAATGCCTGACTGGTAGACCATTTCCTGTAGAATATCTCACACAGAGCATTCCACCGGGTTCAAATCAAATGAGTTTGGTGGCCACAGTTGGGTGGAATACAGGGTTATTTCTAAGATTCTAAATTCGGGGGTGTCGGTAAATTCTGGGGTCCTCTGCCAGAAATGTCTGACAAGCAATAAAAAAGGTCATCCCATAGCTGAGATTGGGGGGTTGGGGGTTGGGGTGTCGGTCTCAAATTGGGGGTTAGAGGAGTTAGGAGGGTGTAAAAATATCCGTGGTGGTATAAAAGCAGAAGTCCCATTCTGCACTAATTACCAAATCACCAAAATTCTGCCATATTACTCCATTATTCAAATATCTACACTGACTGAAAATAGCAGAACGCATTGAATACAAAATTAAAGTATATCTACAGTGAACGGGGTTTGTGGCCAGTCACCTACTGTGGGGATCATTATCAGTACTAAGACATAGAAGATGTTTCAAACTGTTCCGGTTCACGATACGGGCCTCTATCTATCTATCTATCTATCTATCTATCTATCTATCTATCTATCTATCTATCTATCTATCTATCTATCTATCTATCTATCTGTCTGTCTATCTATCTATCTGTCTGTCTGTCTGTCTATCTTTCTTTCTTTTTTCATTTTTTTCATTTTTTTCTTCTTTTTTTCATTTTTTGCCCTCAGTACTTCATTCCTGAAGGACTTAATGGAAATAAGTGTCCGGAGACATTAGGAGTAGCGACGGGGTCGTAGCTAGGGTGTCCGGTTTTCCGAAGACAAACATACTGAGGGCGCCCCTAAACTTATAAAAAATTTCAACTTCGTAAAAAACCGAAAAACCCTGACAAGCAAAAAAGGTCATCAGCATTGTTCCCTCTAACGATTGCTGGCTCGTGTGCAAATTCAAAAACTCGTGAGCCGAGTTTTACAAAACAATGTTGAGTGTGTGCAAAATTTTGAAACCCACACAAAATAGCGTTAGAAATATTCTAATTTACTTTTCGTCTTATTTTGTCTGTTTTCATTGTAAAAGCATTGTCAAAGTTGTAAAACTAGCTTTATTAAAACTGGAGGTAGGCTACTATAGGGAAATGGCCAGTTGGCCACCACCGTCTGACTGCGCAATAGGGCCTAATAGGCCTATAAATTATGACATATAGGCCTAGGCCTAGGCCTCTACACAGTACAGTAACAGTAGCGTCTTTGCACGGTAATAAAATTAAACGAAATTAGCTGAAATTACATAAGTGAGTCGGTTTTCTAATTTTGAAGTGCAAAAGGAGGCTAATGGATGTATGCTTAATTCTAACGCTTCGAAAACA
This sequence comes from Metaphire vulgaris, assembly GCA_018105865.1. Classification (NCBI taxonomy): domain Eukaryota; kingdom Metazoa; phylum Annelida; class Clitellata; order Crassiclitellata; family Megascolecidae; genus Metaphire; species Metaphire vulgaris. The sequence continues at coordinate 2,211,924 of CM030856.1, forward strand.
TGTCTTTGTGTCAGATCGTTAAAATTGAATAATAATTTTTAAAAATTGCTTTAACTCATTATATTTCAGCTTCTCTCCCTTAGTAAGTTAGCTTTTATATCATGCACTATTTTACTGTAATTTCGTTACGCATATAGGTCGCGATACTTTCCATTGCAATGATGATGATGATGACGATGAGAATTTTATGCTAAATTTTGTGTCTGTGAACTTCTCATTAAAGCAAATCATCCATATCCCGTCGTTATTGTACGTCTTGCCGCTCAGTTCAGAGCATTGAAAACAAAAGTTTCAAAATATTTTGGAATAAATGAGAAAACAAGATTACTTGCTCATAGATTATTCAATGTTTTCCTATTTATTATTCAACAACACGTCAACATTGCGCATCAAACACTCGTTGTTACTGTTCGTTTAAAGACGTTTAATTGTCTTTAAGTACAGTAAACCAATCCGATTTACCAAATTGCACCAGCGTGCCGTTGATTAATTTACTGTAGTAACGGTGGCCACAGATGTGCAACCAGTGTATATCCATTCAGACTGCGCTGCTGATGTTGAGCCAACTATAAGTTTCAGTCCCAAGGAGTACCTGAAGCTATATTTTAGTAATGCTATTCTTCTTCTTCTAGCGAATGCCTAGTAATGCTATGATAATTAATCAAACCAATTGCAAGTTTCAAGTTAGATATTCGAAATTTTCACCCAGCTGTATAGCCTACATGTGCGTGAAGTTACAACCGGCATCGAAGTTTCGACATCAACCAACTCCACTTGAGTTGAAATGAATACTTTGCATCATGATTGCCGCCTATAATAACGAGATAACATCACCTCACGCTAAGAAACAAAGAGAAAAGACCTTAGTTAACTACAGTGTAGGCCTAATTCACGAAAGTGGTAGAACTGCGCTTAAAGTTACCGTAGATTCTGCGACGGCGCTGCTCGATTGCTTGCATTATCTTTTATTTTAATAGTCAATAACGCAATTTTTTCCACATTGCCTTCCCCTGCGCTAGGGCAAAATTTTGTGCGCTACGAACTAGAAATCTGTGCGCCAGCGCACGGTAGCGCAGCTTAGAGGGAACATTGGTCATCAGTAACTAGATAGGCCCTAGGCTGTCCGGTGTTCTAGGACAAGTTATCCTAATAGCGCCCCTCGACTTCATGAAAATCCTGAAAAGCGAAAAAATTTTGTCACAACCGTATACTGGTGTTTTTAAAACTTTTTTGCTGCCATAAACCCGATTTTGGTGCCCCCACCCCGACGCCCGGTATCATGTGTACCACTATTTACGTCTCTGAGTAGCGATAAAGATAAACTTAGGTACAAGATCTTGAATTCGTTGAATATCGTTTATTTGTATCAGAGGAGTTTTGCATACTTTAATTAATGTAGACCTAATCACTTAATGACGTGGTTTCCTAAATATTACACCGAAGTTGCAGTTGGATTAACTCTGAGCGACTAAAGTACTTATACACAGGCTTACGATAACGAATAGCGTAATATAGCAATTTAGACAGAAGCAGTCATAGTGTGAAAATTGGAAATTACATACATGAAATTCAAATGTTTTGCATGCAATAGAAATGAAATTTTAAAAAATTGAAAATTTTTATATACTGTTTTGGGCAATAGTTCTATTGTAGTTCGTGTTAATATTACGTGCAATTTCGGCTCGCGACAACCACAGACTTTTATGTGGCCCACTATATGAAATGAGTTTGACGCCTCTGTTTTAAATACATTGGCTAATTCATATTCAATTACTATTCGTAGTAAGAATTCCTGCAGTAGACTTCAATATTTGCTGGAATCAATGCAATAACTCAACTAGAACTGTTCTCCATAGATTCTCGTGATAATTCTACGATTATTATTTCGAGTGTGAACAGAATTTCCAAATTTACTGCTAAGACTCTGATGAGAAAAACGATACACTAATGTTCATGCATATAGGCAGGTAGATGTACATGTGCATCATATTTAACATGTCGCGATGTATAATGATGAAAATTTAAAAAAAATTTACATACCGGTATCTTCAAGTTCTCTCTGGTTTATTGCGTTCGCAGATGAGTCTCGAAAAGCGTCGAAAGACTTGCCACTTCCTTTCGGTTGTTTTTGGCGCCATTCGGCGAAGCTTTCAAGAACTCTGTTCGCTAAAAACGAATTGTTTCCAGTTAAACTGAAATGTTTTGCTACACATTTAGAAATTTTTATGTAAGACATTTGTGCAATTTGCATATGAACTTGAATTATAACTTACAGAGGAGGAAAATCATAATTAAAAAGAAATGGCTTTTTAAAGCATATAAAGAGAAAAATGAATTTTGATGATAGAGTTAATTAGGCTACAGTTAGAGACAAAAATACACAGTTCATTACAATACAATTACAGATAGTAAGACACAGATAAAACACGGAGAAAAGCAATATAAATGTTAGAACTACTTTCAAGTCTAAATAGGTCTGCATAAATAACATAATACTCAATATTGACAAAATTTTTAACTGCGACCCGACGCATATATCCCAAGATACCGGACTCCACAGGTTAAACCAATTTTTGCCAATTCTAAAAATTCATCACAAATTTCAAGCATCTGTTTCTTACGACGAAAGCAGATAGACCACCTGTCGCCATACATATTTTCGGTTATGGGGGTCATTGACGTTTGGCTTTCAGCATGTAGAAATTGTTACTATGCAGGTATGGATAAAAATTGCTAAACACTTGGGCGACTCGGCTTTTCGTGTACATGCAGCAGGGTCAGAGTAACGTCGGCGATTGGCGGTGTTGGCAAATAATCGTACCGGCGAATGACTGTGTCGACAGAACCTGCATGTCGGGCGATATGTCTTAAAGTGAACGTGTTGTGTCAGAGAAATGTCCTATTGCAAAAGGAAATAGCCATATAAGCCGTGCGCTACTGTCTCAAGATGAGGATTGCAGACTTACCAACGGTGTCTTCGAGACCATTCCTCTTTTCCATCTCTGCAAATGGACTGCAATCGATGGCGACGAAGGCCAACAGCAACATCAGCGACGCAAGAACGACCTTCATGTTGATCTTCTTTTGATTTTGCAGCAAAGACAACGACGTCTCCAAACGATTCTCCGAGCGTCCTGGAAAATGCTTTGCTAATCTCGTCTTTTATATCTTCTTATAGAGCAGACAATGACTTTTATTGTCCTAAATTATGACTTAATTATTATATTAGTGGATTCTTCGGCATCAATACAAATGTTTTATAATAGTGACGATTACTTGCTTAATTTCATGATTGTTGACCGATTAAAGACAAGAGCGAGAACACAGACTGGTCTATTGATGACACAAATTGCCAAATGCTCCGCAAAATATAACTGATGCTGACCGTGTGACGGTAGCATACTTTATGGAATATATTCTGCGTGTACCTCTTTATCCTAGGTCTAGATCTAGAAACAATAAAGACATCGTCAGCAGCATTTGTGTCTGCATTGGTAAATCTCAAATTGTCAGCCATTTTGACTTATTCGGTGTCCTTCAGTTTTCAATCCGGTGGCCTTTTATTTTACGCTGACTTACGTCTATGTTTTATTTGGTAGCTCTTAATTATTGCAATGACGAAGCAAAATTATTGACGACCATTTGTAATCTCTTAAATTTTCTAAGAAAATGGCGATGCCTTTTACAAACATTTACGTCATATCTTACCATCACATTGCTTAGACCAGTGATTCTCAACCCGTGGTCCGCGAACAACAAGGGGTCCTCGAGAGGTGGCCTAGTGGTCCGCGGCGAAGTACGAAAAACGTAAATAAAAATTAGACATATATATTTTCCATGTGTAAAATCTGAAAAGTGCGACGAGCAAAACAAGGTTATCAGCACAAAAAAGGTTATAGGCACATTTTGTGCGTATTTTGTGCATTTTCAACGTTATAAGTCTGACAAGAAAAAAGTGAACAAAAGGTTATCACCGTTTATTAGGAGCAGGTGACTGCTCAATTTATCTGGTGGTCCGCGAGAAAATTTTGAACTTCAAAAGTGGTACACGAGGCAAAGAGGGTTGAGAACCACTGACTTAGACATTAGGCCCTATATTTTCTTAAATTAATGCAAGCAGAGATATACTATTAATGACATAATTGAACCTTTTACTGCCTTCAGTGCCTTGCATAATACTAGTAGACAAGACTTTTGATTGCTCACATATTTTCCTTATGACCGGTAGATTTTATGGTGCCGATTCCTTTCATAACACTTTTAATAATTTTGACTGCCTGATGTTGCTGTCTTTCATAACACGGATAGTCAATAATTTAATTGCTTCATAATTACTTTGCGCCCGACAGATTTTATGACTCAGCTGGGCTGTCCCTGAGATAGATAAAGACGCATCTTTTTAGTTCAGGATATGGTTTACTGTGTATGCAGCGCCCTTGTCGTAGGTCTTAGCCTAGTGCACGGCGCTATAAAATTTGTCTTGAAATAATAAATTAATAAATAATAAATTAGAAATGATGCTATTGAGGTGCATAAGTATTATATCAAATATATAAGCCTAATTAAAATTGAAAACAAACACAAAGATTCAGCTGCTTCACGAATTATGTGTTTTCATTTTCAATTACACAGCGTCAAGTTAGACAGGCCTAATAGGCTATACGATTAGTTACCAAGCAATCATATCCCATTAATTTTCAAGATTGTTCGCTTAAGCATTACATTGCTCTGGTCATTGTTCTTAAGTAAGGAAATATTATTTTTTGATCTGCCTTCATACTGGTAGATAAAGAATTGTAGAAATGTTGTCTGTAGCTTTTCGTTGCAAATCGTGTCGCAAATCAAAGGCAACTCCATTTGACGCATCGGAAAAACCGCCATTGAACGCATATTGAGAGGCATTTCTTGTTTGCACGCATTTCTTCCAGGTCCAGATCTAAAAAGAACAAAGAAATTTTCAAGATTTGTGTCTGCATTGGTAAATCCAGAGGCGGATTTACATTTTGGAGGCCCGGTACAAATATTTCCATGGAGCCCCCCCCCGGCGCAATCGTGGTCACTTAAAGAAGTAAAAATAAAACAAACAAACATTGAAAATATGAAACAATTAAATGCCATTTCAATACTACAGCAATCCACGTCCACACTACTACTAAAGTCCAAGTGATACAAGCATTCATGTATATTTCCGAAAACAAATTACTTTAAAGAAACAAATAATAAAAATATTCTTTAAAAATTATTATTAGAAAAGGGAGGCCCCTAAATTCGTATTTTGAAGGGAGGCCCGGTACCGATGTACCATCTGGTACCGTGGTAAATTCGCCTCAGAGTAAATCTTAAATTGTCAGCCATTTTGACTTATTCGGCGCTCCTTAGTTTCCTGATTTCAAACTAAGGAGCGTCGAAATTTATATGATAATCTTCGGTAAAATAAATAGGGGAGTTGTTAGTGGCTGTTTTCACGTTTGCCTTGCAATGCTTTTCATTTACGATCTCTAAGCTTTCGTTCTTGCTGCAGCCATTTGTTTCCACCACCAAGAATGGCTATTCCAGGAAAGCGTATATTAGTATTTATTCTTACAGTAGTTTGCGATGCAGAGATATCAACCTACCTTCGGTTACTTCAGTATTATCTCTCTTTTCCATCTCCTCGAACGGACGGCAGTCGATGGCGATGAAAGCCAACAGCAACATCAGCGATACAAGAACGACCTTCATGTTGATCTTCTTTTGATTTTGCAGCAAAGACAACGACGTCTTCAAACGATTCTCCGAACGTTCTGGAAAATGCTTTGCTAATCTCGTCTTTCATATCTTCTTAGAGAGCAGACAATGACTCTTATTGTCCAAAGTTCGGACTTTATTATTTTATTAGATACTTCGGCAGCAACATAAATGCATTATAATAGTGACGGTTTCGTGTATATTTTTCCTCATTGCTGACCGATTAAAGTTAAGGAGCGAGAAAGCAGACATTAGGTAGCCTATTGATCTATCTATGTGATCTATAAATTGTCATTAAATAATAACAATTATGGCTGACATCAATTGTCAAGTCCTCGGCGCATTGCAACTGATGTCGATCGCATGACTTGCCTCTTAATTAATTCAACTTGAGAAAATCTAGTTCGGGTCCATGATTTTATTATTTTTAAAATTTATATTATTACGGCACTCGACTCGAATAAATCGTCATGGGAAGTAAGTAGGCCTAAGTAAAGTAAAATCTCGTAAACTTATACAGCGCCCTGGAAAGTACTAGCTACAGTAGTAGCTGCTTATTCTTATGCGCTTAATCTTTCTTGAGATAGCTATAGACAAGGTGGTTTGTCGGCCGGGCAAAGGTCAGTGTATCTATGAGGCGGCGGGCCAGGTTGTTATTGCTATGGGGGAAATGACTTTTCGAATAGGAAGGTTTTAAGTTTAGACCTAAAGGCTTGAGGAGACAGTGAAGGAATTAAAGGAAATGAGGATTCTGAGCTTATTGTTTGGCCATGTCGTAGGCTGCGGAGGGAGGCTGGAATTGAGTTCCAAAGTTCTGGTGTGGCTTATGAGAAAGCGCGGTTGCAGATTTTGAGTGATGACTGATTTAACGGGCGTGAAAGTGTGAGATGAGATGACGATCGTGTAGGTCGAGGAGGATGAGGCGTTAAGAGTTTACGAAGGGAATCTTACGAAGTTTACGAAGGGAAGCTTTGCCTTCTAAAGCATCTCACTTCTGGCAAATTAATTATCGATATTTTTATGTTTAAAATAATCTCTATTGACATCATCTTTTCTATGGGCAGCAAGGATTGATCTGAAATTGTAATAATGCTTCAGAAGCTCAGTCTTCTGAAGCAATGAAATTCTTTTTGATGATTTCTAGAATGCTTTTACCAGCAGCGTTATTGAATTACTAGCTGTTAACCCGTCAAAAATGACGGAAGAGAGTGGTTATCTCCTTCTCCGATTTATCGCAAAAGTTCATATTGTTGCATATAACAATCTTTTAAATCTGAAAATGTAAAGTGACGGCTCTAGGATTTGGCAAGTGGGGGGCCGTTGGGGTGGCAACTTCTAATCATGGGGGCAACCATTTGTTGTTTAATGTATGTAGCATTAACTTCATTAAGTATAGGGTCCCAACTGGGGACTACTGAGGGGGCAGGCACTCAATAGGGGGTACGGGCCCCCCTGGCCCCTCCGGTGGAGCCGCCACTGACTACTACTACTACTACTACTACTACTACTACTACTACTACTACTACTACTACTGCTACACTGCTACTACTACTACTACTACTACTACTACTACTACTACTACTACTACTACTACTACTACTACTATTACTACTACCGCTAGTGTTCTATTATTTTCTGCATTGCTACCATTAATCCATATCGTTTCTGTTGATGACTCTCTATGTGCAGTCGTTTTCGTTTTTCAAGTTGTAATAATTCCGAGCGAACTCATTAATCTGACAACTTACACTTGATTTGTAGATACATTAAAGCCACCGTCATTGTATAATGAAGTACTTTAATGCATTTACTGCATCGATCGATCAATTATTCAAGATTCGCTTATGAAGTTAGGAAGTAACGAAAGAGTGAAATAAATTACCACTCTTCATTACAGTGGCGTAGCCAGGATTTCCGGAAGAGGGTTTGGATTTTGGTTGTGACCAACACCAACTTTCAAAAAAGTTTGACCAGCAGAAAAACTTAATCATCTCTTTTTCCTCTAGTTTTTTCCTGAGAAGCAAAAACCCTTTTAATCTCTTCGCCTCTTAAACATTGCTACAGTTGCATTATCTGCCTCACAAATACAAAATGCATGGAAACTCATTAAATTTTTTTCGGTAGCCAAGGGGGGTTTAACCACCAACCCCCTTCACTTCGCCACTGCTTCAATAAATTGACTTACTGTCTTGACAAGTATTCTATGAACAGCGAGAGACTTGAAGTAACCGATATATATATATATATATATATATATATATATATATATATATACATTTATTCATTCGAGACGATCCAATGGTAATCTATATAGTAGATTTATTTGAAACTGTATAATTATATGATTTGCTGTATTGTATAATTATACAAATTACATGATACAAATAAACTTTAATTGCCTCAGTAATTGAAGAGAACGCATTTATTGGCGGCTATGATCTTTTCAATTGATGAACATGAATTAAGACACAATGGGTGAAGATCGGCCGCAATTAGAAAGAGATAAATCTAATCAAAGAACAGCCGACAGCCGATTGGCGCCATATTGATGATCAAGATCTCTCAAACGCCCTATCGCAAAATCGCATTCTATAGCGCCAATTAAAATTTTAAGAGCTAACGGTGTAGTTACGCCAGGCACGACTTCACGTGATTTGCGACGTGAACGACGCAATACACAGTTCCTTCTTCTACCTACGATGTTGGTTCTCTCGGTGTTTTGAAGATCGTAATTACAGTACACTTCCTTTGATCACGATATAAACCGCAGTAGTTGTCTTGCAGAAAACGTTCATTTGATACACGCGGTCCTCTTTAATTATCGGTCGTACTGGTACTCAAATTAAGTAAGTAAGTAATTAAAATCTCCTGGATTTATAATAGCGCCTTGGAAAGCAACACAATAGTAGCTGCTTATTCTTAGGCGCTTAGCCTTTCTTAAAATAGCTAAGGGAAAGGCATATGATCAGCCAGGCAATAGTCAACATCCAAAGGGCAGTGAGGCTAGGTTGTTACAACTATGGAGGAAATGATTTCAGAGAAAGGAAGGATTTAAGCTTAGACCTAAGACTTGAGAAGATAATCTAGGAATCATAGGAAATGAGGATTCAGATTTTATTACTTGAAAGTGTCCAACAGCCCAAGTGTGCGAAGGGAAGCTGGGATCGAGTTCCAAAGTTCAGGTGAGGCGTATGAGAAGGCACGGTTGCAAATGTTCAGGGATGACTGATTGAGTGGGCGTGACAGAGTGAGGTAAGATGATGAACGTGTGGGTCGAGGGGGCTGAGGGGTTAATAGTAATCTAAGGTAGACAGGTTTTGATGCCTGAAGTGAGCTATTTGTAAGTGTTATTATTTTATATTGGATACATTCAGTTATTTTAAGCCAATGTAATGATTTTAGTATGGGTGAAATATGGGAGAATTTAGGTGACTTAGTAACAGCACGAGCAAGTGCATTTTGTATTGATTGCAATTTGTTGATAGAGGCTTTGGGAAGGTTATAGTAGAGGGAGTTACAATAATCTAATTTGGAGTGGACTATTGAGGTGGCAATTGTGGCGGCAGTTTTAGTATCTAGGCAAAGACGTAGGCGACGAAGGTCACGAATATGAACATAGCAGGCTGATAACTGGGAGAATAAAACGAGGATCAGTTCTCCAGACAACCACTCAACTATATCATTGGCGTAGCCACGTGGGGGTATCGGTCCCCTATTCTGGCAGGGACCCCGGCCGTGGGTTTTTGGCAAGACCGTTGAGGAATTTCCATGAGGGGTACGTAACATGATCGATAAGAACACGCGAATTTGGGAATAACTCCTTGACGAACCTTTTTTACCCGAAATTCTACATATTCCCTTTATTTCAGAATCCTGGCTCCGCCACTGGACTATATTCCTGGTAGTGATGTTGCTATTCTACTCAATGCGTGTGAAGTCGAATTCTTGCCTACTAGAGTCCGATGACAATTATTGATTTTAGTGAAATTGTGTAATGCCATGACACCCACATTTTCAGTAAATACGCGAAATCTCTAGAGTCTTTAGTGTTTTTATAGCAGTGGTGCATGGGGGGCCAGGTGGGCCATGGTCCACCCAGTATTTAGGCCCAATGGGCCACAATGTGTTTGGCCCACCCAATTTCAATTGGTAAATTAAAATGTTTTGTGGAACTAATAAACGCAAATCCGCAATATAGGCTATTGGCATAATATTGCAATATATAATTGAGATATAATAATTATTGCAATATGTAATTGAGATGTCACAGATGTGGAAGACCACTCGAAATTATTATATTTATATAACCACCAGGTTGGACTGTCAGATCACAGTCTAGTCCACTGGACGCTCTCGACCACCGGCCCTCCTCCTCCTACCTACACGAAGATTAGACGGAGAAAGTGGAGCGGCTTCCGACTTGAAGAGTTCCTGGAGAGGATCAAGCGAACGCAGCTTTGTCGACCGGTTGACCCGAATAGGTCAACAGCGGATCTAGCAGAAAGTTTCTCGGCGGAGGTCACAACTATACTCGATGAGCTTGCTCCGTTTACGGAACTATCGCTGCGGGACAGACCATCACGTCCATTCTACGACGCTGACTGCAGGAATGCGAGGCGTGAAGCGAGACGCTTTGAGCGAGCGTTCAGGAAGGCTAGAGGGACTGATGCGCAAGAAGCGGCGCACACCAGGTGGCGCACTGCCCTCAAGGCCAGTCGGACACTAGTGCGGAGAAAGGGCAGGCACTATTGGCGTAATGCTCTCAACTCCACCACGGGAGATCCCAAGCAGACTTGGGGACATCTTGACAGTGTGCTTGGCAGTGATACCAGGAAAAGCAGACAGCAGTCAAGCTTCACCGCGTCAGACTACCACCAGTTCTTGGATCGAAAGGTCGCTGAAATAAGGAGCAAGACAGCAGAAGCAGACCCGCCTGAGTTCCAAAGATTGACGAGCGCCGTGTTCGACTCTTTCGTTCCTCCGACGATCGAGGAGGTCGTGTCTATTGTCAGGAATGCGCCTTGCAAACAGTGTAAAGCTGATCCTATGCCAATGTGGTTGTTGAAGGAGTCTATAGACACTGTTGCACCGTATCTCGCGACCCTGATGGCCACCTCTTTCAGAACTAGTGAATTTCCTGAGAGGTGGAAGGATGCAGTCGTTCATCCACATCTAAAGCGACCGGGACTCGACCAGGCGGAGCCCTGCAATTATCGCCCGGTTTCGAACCTGCCATTTTTTTCTAAATTGGCAGAGAGACTAGTCAATAATCGGCTCGTCCGCTACTTGAATGAGAATGGCCTTCTGCCAAAGAACCAATCCGCCTATCGCAGGGGGCATTCAACAGAAACGGCAGTTCTGCGGATCGTGAATGACCTGACTGAATCGGCGGCCAGTGGTCGATTGGCACTCATCTGTCTCCTTGACCTTTCGGCCGCCTTTGACACGGTCGACCATGGAATCCTTTTTGAACGTCTCGAGCGGTCCTACGGACTTAAGGGGGCAGCCTTAGAGTGGATCCGCAACTACCTTGTGGGCAGATCACAGTCGGTCAGCTGGATGGGTTGCATGTCGACCTCCAACCGGGTGCAATGCGGCGTTCCTCAGGGGTCGGTTCTGGGACCATTACTATTTATCCTTTACACCGCCGACATCGGCTGTGTTATAGAGGGACAAGGATTCACCATGCATGCTTATGCAGACGATGTTCAGGCATATTCATCATGTCAACCGTCGGAAGCCGGAGTCCTTCGCTCACGAGCTGAGACCTGCATTGCAGCAGTTAAGGCATGGACGGACCAAAATAGACTATCGTTGAACCCGTCAAAAACCGAATTCCTCTGGCTGACCACTCCACGGAAACGTCACCTCATTGATCGCTCCGACTTCGTTGTGGAGGGAGTCGTCATAGCACCTAGTAGACAGTTGCGTCTACTGGGTGTACTCCTGGACGAGTCGCTTATGTTTGAAGAACATCTGAATAACATTATCCGATCGAGCTATTACCACTTGCGTCGGATCAGACAAGTTCGCCGCTACCTGCCTACCTCGGCTGCGACGGACCTCGTCCGGGCACTAGTGGTCGCTCGAGTCGACTACTGTAATAGTGTGCTATACGGCGTCCCACACAGTCAACTCAATCGACTTCAGGCGGTGCTGAACGTCTCGGCCCGCCTCATCTATCGCTCCAGGTGGGGAGCACATATCACTCCACTCCTGAAGGACCGATTGCATTGGTTAAGGATCCGCGAGCGGGTAGCGTTCAAGCGACATTGGCTGACGTACCGCGCCCTAAACGACCCTCATTGCCCGACATATCTCTCCGAGCTGATCGTGAGAACTACAGCGATTGAACGTCGTTCCATACTTCGATCCGGACACAATGCTCAACTGGTTGTCCCTCCTCCTCTTCGGACAGCGAGTCTCGGAGACAGATCCTTCCGGCGTGGCAACCCTGCTTCGTGGAACCTGCTCCCGAAGACAGTCACAACTGAGTCACTCCCTGAGCGGTTCCGGAAGCAGTTGAAGACGCACCTGTTTAACAGCTCGTTTTTGTAAAGCGCTCTTGACTTTGCCTCGATTGACATGTTTACTGCGCTTAAAAAATTGTCTTGCATAATAATAATAATAATAACCACGTAACTTTGTTTCTTCAATGATCGACTGATCGTAACGGAAAGAATTTCTCGCTGCGTTGTATTGACTCTGTAATATTGGCCATGTTGGCCCACCCAATACTTGGGTCATGGCGCCACACATGCTGAGTGGTGTTATATGCTCTCCGAGTTGGCCTGGTAGATCATTCGTGCAGCGGTGTTCAGAACCGACTGAAGGCGGTTAAGTAGGTAGTTGTGTATCCCTACAAGAGTTGCGTTACCATAATCGAGCTTGGTCAGCACCAGTGAGGAGACCACTGGTTTGAGGACATTGGTGGACACTGATCGGCAAATGCTTCTGATCAGTCTTAAGGCGTTGAAGCACCCCGCCACATGTGTCTTCATCGAGACCGTGAGATCGAGGTAGATTCCGACGTTCCTCACCGAGGACACCGGCTGCACGTCGAGTTCATCTATGCGGATACAGGTCGATGGTAGTAGATGTTGGTGCCTTTCGGTAGCCATCCAGAGGACTTCGGTCTTGGCAGCATTGAGCTGTAACCGATTTGACTTCAGCCATCTTGTCATCTCGGCTAAACACAGAGTGACACGTTGCGGGAGCAGTTGAGTGGCCGCGGGTGGGCTGCTCCCGTAGACCTGAGTGTTGTCTGCGTAGAGGTGGGCTTGTAGTCCGAACCGATGGGTTATGCTTACCAAGTCAGCAACGTAGAGCACAAAAAGAATGGGTCCCAGGACGGATCCCTGAGGAACCCCACGAGCTACACGAGTTGGCGACGTGGTGGAATTGGCGCAGCCTACGTACTGTATTCGATCCTCCAGGTAGGAGGAGAACCATTGAAGCGCTGAGCCACTCACTCCGTACGTTGCTTCCATCTTCTGTAGTAGCAGCTCATGATCCACTGTATAGAAAGCGGCAGTAAGATCCAACAACACCAAGACTGCCACATCGCCTGCATCCAGCGCCCGAAGGATGTCCATTGTGACCTTCAACGCCGCCGTTTCGGTGGAGTGGAGTACGCGGTATAAAACGTAAAGGTTTCACCCGTAGGCTCAATGCCCGTAGGTTCCGGTGCTGATCCCCCGTTTTTGTGGCCATCAGCCCATAGGTGGCTAAGCCATACATCGGCAGACGGTGGCCAGTCTCTTCCGCCGAGCCCATGGTTACTTTCGCAATGCTACTCAGTTTGATGTTACTATCGCCCTCTAGCGATTAAGGTTGAGTCGACCTTAGGAGCTCCTACGGGATTGAACCCAGTCCGCCGGCGTTCCTGCCCAATGATATTACCACTCTTCTATCTTCCCGCCCTAGTACGCGGTATGCCGACTGCAAATCAAAGAGCAGATAGGCGGGCTTCAGATGAATAATAAACTTACGGTATACAAGCCGTTCAAGGAGTTTTAGGCAACAGGTCCGTTTTAGACCACTTTCCCCTACAACAACAACAACAACAACAACAACTACTACTACTACTACTACTACTACTACTACTACTAACACGGTTGGGTTAGTTCAACATTAGAGGGGCGGTGCTTATTTTGCCACCTGAGCGAAAGGAATGAGTCATTTTGACCCCTGCATATGGCTTGCTTGAAAGACGCAAAGGTTTTATCTTTTATGCGCACAGGTGGCGTAATCACCCAGCTTTACGCATTTTTATTATTTATAACTAACTGTTTGCCTGTCAAGCATGACGGGACGGTTAGGCTAGGTTGTTTTTGCCCGTGAATATAAGAAATTCAGCTAAAGGTTTGTCTTACTACCTTCAGGTCTAGACTTAAAACACATCTATTCCTGACTGCATATCCGCCTTAACCTGGAATCTGGAAGTATGCGTTACGATTTCTTCACGCTATATTTTCGACTTCTCGCCTCTCCGGGTTTTTAATTTCAGTCTTTCGTTTCACTGTTCCCGGGCGAGAGTGCTGCCTCGCCCTCTTCCCTAGCTTATATCCAGCGGCTATCTGTCAATCAAGTTTCGCCTTTCAACTGGCTTCTCCTGATTCGCAGATATCCACCAATCTAACAGTCTTCTTAATATATAGTGTTATACTGTTTGCTATTTACTGTTTAGACCTAATAGATTTTAACTATAAAGTCTATAAAGTCACCTTCTATTAAAAATTATTATTACAATAATCCTAATGATCTCTCCGAGTGAAAACGTAAATTAATTATATGTTTTTGTCGCTTATTATTTGTTGGCCTTCTCAAAAGTATCATAACAGGGCCATAGAAGTGAAGATCAAATGTTGACAAGGAAAAAAGGTCATCTCCAAAGTTTTTGAATGTTGACAAGAAAAAAAGGTCATCTCCATACGTTTTTGAGTGTTGACAAGCAAAAGCAAAGTTTGCGCGCGGCGCGGGGCCCCTAAGATGCGCGGGGCCTCAGGCACTGTGCCCGATTTTTAACACGTAAAGACGGGCCTGCATCAGACCCTAAACTTTATTGATCTGGTCATTACTAGAACCAACAAGATATCAGGATTAAAACTCGCTCTCATAACCGGTTGCTCGCTGAGCATGGCATGCATAGGCCATATTTTGTCCATAGCCAGTGCAGAGCGGTAGAATACTGTACTGTAGCTAGAAATAAATTTAAATCGCCCAATTCACTCGTACTCACCAATATTTATCGATTCCTGGCCATTTCACTTAGAAATGACACATACATTGATAAGAGAGTCCTTAAGTCGCTGGTCAGTGGCTCGTGCTTTAGTGCTGACAAGACTGGACTATGGCAACGCCACCCTCGCAGGGACTCCTAGTTATCTCCTCAACCGTCTTGAGACAGTGCTGAACGCTGCCGCGCGTTTGATTCACCGATCTTGACGGAGCGACCACATAACACCTCTACTGGTAGATCTACACTGGCTTTCAGTGCCAGAACGTATCAAATACAAGCTGGCGTCACTGATGTTCCGGTGTCTGAATGGCATTGGCCCAGCATACCTAAAGACAGAACTGCATCGTGTCTCAGATCTCGATGGTCGACAGCGTCTGAGATCGGCCTCCACTGCAGCTCTACTCGTCCCGCGAATGCGTCTTTCCACCGTGGGTGATCGCGCATTTTCTGTGGCGGCAGCACGGGTTTGGAATGGTCTACCACTGGCCATTCAAATCTCACCATCACTAGATACGTTTAAGAAGCGTCTAAAGATCTATTTCGAACTAGTTGTGATTCTGTTTTGGCACTGTTCACGTTGGTTCACGTAGTCCTTATGGATTAGTTACCACAGCAATCTTAACTTTAATAATAATAATAATAATAATAATAATAATAATAATAATAATAATAATAATAATAATAATAATAATAATAATAATAATAATAATAATAATAAGAGAGCGTTTCTGTTTCTGATAATTTTTTTATAGAATTGTCTTTTTCTCTCAGATCTTCTAATATAATGAATTGAATACTTTCGTATACTGCCTTTCCCAATGGCCGCTCACAAACTCTGGAACAGCACGTGCGCTCTGCAAATGCAATATCAAATTTTAGAGCACGATTAAAAAGTAAAAGATCGTCATTATCACTTAGATTAATTATCCACCGTAGGCTGTCTTCTGATTTTTCCACTTGATAGACCCATCCTGGATTCGACTTGACTCTTTGGTGATTTTGGTTTGGTGTGCAAACGGCTTATGCATCTATGTAGTATGAAGTGGCGCTATAGAAGTCTAAGATTTAATTATACTGAAACACATTCGTTTCGGTTGAATTTAATCCCATAGCCTCTTCTACTGGCTATGGGTCCGCCCATAAATGACGTCACGCGGTTAAGGGGGTCAGGCCATTTGTGACGAAGTGTGACGATGGAGGGGGGTTCCGTAGTAAATGTGACGTCACGCAAAAAAACAAATTTAGGTCATGACCTTTGACCTTTTTTTCTTGTCTGACCTTTTTTGGGCTTGTCAGGGATTTTAGAGAGGAAAAAATACAATTATGACCTATTTTTTTGCTTGTCAGGGTTTTTCGAGAGGAAATACAAGGATGGCCTTTTTGCTTGTCAAGACTCTTCGGAAGACGAAACTGGGGGGGGGTCGGCCCGTTGTGACGTCATATTTTAGGGGGTCCGACGTTTTGTGACGTCGCGTTACGTAGGGGTGGGGGACAAAAAAGTGCCAAATTCGCGTGACGTAATTTATGGACGACCCCTATGCACATAATCTTGTTGATCTTTCACCTCGAACTGATCCTTTTGCGGATGAATAAGGTGCACAGGCGATTGATATATCTAATTGTTATTATTGGATATTCCGTCAAAGAGAAAATAAGACAAAGACTAGACTAGATGCCCGCGAAATGCTTTCCATCGGGAAAATGCACAGAATATCATTATCACGGACAGTAAAAACAAATAAAAAACGCAGGAGTTATAAAAAAAGAGCCAATACCAAACGAAAAATTCTTTAATATCTGCCAAATACGCAAATTGACTTATTTCGGTCGAATACAAAGAAACACAAACAGACGGATGGACGGATGAAAGAGAAGAATGGACTGGAATGACTATAACAACAACAGCAACAAAAGCATCGGGGAAAAATAAAACCATCGAAAGAACTGCCCGGAAATGCCTGATTCATGATGTCACCTTATCTTCAACTATTTAAGTGAAAGAGGAAATGATGATGATGATGCTGATGATGATGATGATGACGAAGACGATGAAAGCAAACAATGCTGAATATGATTTCTATTATTTTCATTCGTTTTGTACATAATGTATCCTACAGTTGTTCGTCGTTATTTTGTCTTTCAAGATTTGTATACGACATTAGATCGGGCGGAAGCTGGTCCCCCAAAAAGGTAGAATTTTATTAATTAATTCTAATACTTTAATAACGGATCTCATTGCAATTGAATGACAACTTTGTGCCGAACTGTCCTATTAACTGGCATTCGTCACTTTGCATAGATCACAAGGAAGTAACGCATTACTCTAGTAATAAGACATTTTATGTAATGTAATGTAGCATTTGTATAGCGCCTCTTATATATATATTTCAACTCATAGGCGCTTCTGGCATTTGAGTCGCATGATAAAGTAGTGAAACTTTAGCTTTCGCATTGAACAGAGTGAGCGAAGGAGTAAGAGGCGATTCCCGAATGGATGGGTTCAACGCATTACAGAGGAAGGGTCCAGTCACTGTAAAAGCTCGAAGCTGAGTAAGAACAGATCGTGATCTAGGATAGAAGCTGAGTAAGAGCAGTGCGTGATCTGAGGACATAAACATTATCAGTGGCGTAACGTGGAGGGGGGCGGGGGGCACTTTGTTGACTGCCCCCCGGGCCTCGGGCGAGGGGGGCCCCAAAGAGGGGTCTAAGCTAGGGTTAGGTTAGGGTTAACCCTAACTTCTTAACCCTAACCCTAGAAATGATGTGCTGACGACCTTTTTTTTGCTCGTCAGGATAAAAAAGGAGGTGATGACGTTTTTTTTGCTCGTCAGCTCAAAACTTTGGGGCCCCCATGGCAAAGATGCCCCCCGGGTCCCCAAAAGTCACGCTACGCCACTGAACATTATTCCGATCAGTGGAGCGGAGCAGGCGATGCACAGTGGAAAAGGGTGATTTTAAAAGTTCAGTAATGTAAGACGGGGCCTGACCTCGAAGTGCTGCAGAAACAATAATCTATCTTATTATATAATTCTCGATGTCCGTCCGACGGCAACACGGAGGGTATTGCAAGACGCTGTTGTCATTGACAACCAAATATTGTTTAATCAAAACGGAGCGTTTAACGAAGCGTCTTAATTGCAGCTTAAAACCCCGTCCCCTTCCTCACCCAAACCCCTCCCAATCGCCCAGGTCACAACCCATACCGCCCTGCCCTGCCCCACAGGCCCCCAAACCCCCGTCCCCTTTCCCTCTCCCCATCTCTCTCCCAATCCCCCTTCCCTTTCCCCATCCATCTCACAATCGCCCTGGCTCCAACACATCCTCTCCCAGGCCCCAACCTATACCTGCCCCACCCTACCCCACAGGCCCCAAACCCCGTTCCCCTACCCTCTCCCAACCCCTTCCCCTCTCCCCATCCTCTCCCAATCGCCCCAGGCCCCAACCCATACCTGTCCTGCCTACCTCACAGGCCCCAAAACCCCGTTCCCATTCCTCTCACCATCCCCTCTCCCAACCCCATTCCCCTCTCACCATCCCTTTCCCAATCGCCTCGACCCCAACCCATCACCGCTCCGCCATACCCCACCGGCCCCAAACCCTGTTCCCAAACCTACGGCCACAAACCCCGTTCCCAAACCTACACAACGCTGCTCCGAAAACCCGTACAACCCACTTTCCTCCTCCCAAACCTCCCTTCCCTCTCCCAATGCCCTGCCCCCCGTTATTATATATATTTATTCCTTCCTAGCCTCAATACCTATTTTTTTAAAATTTAACCCCTCAAGTGGGGATTAAATTTTCAGACGCCGTCACCGTACTGGGGATTTGATTTTTGGAAAAGCGTTCTTCAGAAATGATTGCTGTAACGTTTTAAATTTGCTATATCTCAGGCTATATAGGAGTTAAAAAGATGAGGTTTGCACCATTGTTTAGATTGTTTATTCCTCTTTCTAACCGTCCGTGCAAAACAAAAAAATTTGGGGTAGAGTCCACTTTACGGTCTAAAATATCACCCTCTCCCCCAAAACATTTTTATAGCCCCCTAGCAAAATATTTTCAGCGGTAACCCCACTTTGGTCAGCGGCAAAGTTATAAAGGGATGTCAGAGGAACAAAATAAACCAAAAAGTTTGAAAATCGGTTGACATTTGGCAAAGATCTATCAATTCTAACCCGATAACCCCAATGTTTGAATATAATTATTATCGGTGAATTTCGAGAAAGTTTTGAATTCTGAGAATTCTGATCAAAATTACATGATCCAGCGAAGGCATTATGTCCATTCCCATTGATGCTATTGCTGGATCATGACTGAATTCCTAAATCGATTTCTGTTCCATTAAATATTTTAATTTTAGTTTCCTACTTTTTTGAATTTGCTATATCTCAGGCTGTATAAGAGCTAAGAAGATGAGATTTGCACCATTGTTTAGCCTTTATATTCCTCTTTCTAACCGTCCGTGCAAAACAAAAAGTCTAGCGTTTACGAGGTTTGCGACAATAAAGTGAGAATGAGGAGCAGGCTATTGGTCGGAGTGATAAAGCAGTACAGCAAACAGGAGAATCAAGCACTGAATGTAGTTAGATACTGCCTAATCAGTACACTTACGTTGACTATCAAGTTTCAGAAAATTCACGCGAATGGGCGTTAACTCGGTTGAAGGAAAAGGCGGCGAGTTAGGGAAATTAATTAATTGCGCAAAATCCTATTGCATTTGCACAAAATTGGGTGGTAAAACAGCCAATATCTCCCGTCATTTTTGACGGGTAAACACCTAGTCTTATTATATAATTCTCGATGTCCGGTCTGTCTGTCGGTCACGATACACGGCAGATTTTGGAGGACGTTGTTGCCATTAACAACGAAACTTTAATTAATCGAAGTAGCGTTTGACGCTGCGTATTCATTGCAGCTTAACGAATCGTCTTGATTGCCTGCACGTTGTACGGCACCGCTGGCGGCGCAGTACACCGTGTGGCGCCGTGGGCCCTACTGGGGACGCAGTCCCCCGTGTTGGGCCGTATAGCCTGTAGACCCAACTGGAAGGGGGCGCAGCCTCCCGTCGTAAACCAAGCATCAAGAACAATTAATTGCGCAAAATCCTATTGCATTTGCACAAAATCGGGTTGTAAAACAGCCAATCTTCCCCGTCATTTTTGACGGGTAAACACCTAGTTACTTTATAATAACTCAAACGAATTCTACAAATTTGGGGGTTTACTGTTTCATTTTTCTGTACAACATGAGAAACGAAGAGCATATATTAAAATAAAATTTCATTTTACATTTAGCTTCATTTCTTGTAATTTCAGCCTGTTATATATGATCTTGAGAGATTGCATGCCATCCAGTACGCATGTATAACCAAGCTAACAGATGAAAACAAAGCAATCGAATGTGAAAGGAGTAACGACTGCCACGAAATGGATCTGATGGATCTGCTTGGGAAGTGTTGAAATCATTTTCAACTCTTGAAGTTGACATTCCTGATTGCCATTTCTTAGACAATCGACATTCTTTCGAAAAGTTATCCTTCCGTTGCGCATTTTGAATTATATAAAGCGTCTTAGATCATATGTGACCCTCTGGAAGAAAAGGTACGATATGTGGGGTTTTTGAGTTACATATGCCGCATTTATTGGGGTTATATTAACTCAGTCACAGCAAAGTTTTAGAGAAATATACTTTGTCATTTCAGAGATACCAGCATCCAAACATCATGCCTATCAAATTCAAATTTAGAAGAAAATGAACATTTATTATTGATGAAATTAAAGCGTTCAAAGTTTTAAAACTATGCAAGAGTTACGAATGAAATTTTATCTCTGCATTAAATGTCATATATGCAAACTATCTCTAAAGTTTCATCCGTAACTATTCATAATTTATCAGTAAAAAATTTAAATAAATATAATTACTAATACTAGAACACAGTAATTGAAAAAGGTACCATAAGTGGGATAGATCATAGACCAGGACAGGACATAATAATAGGGTTGTAATGTACAATCTAAACATGATACACGAACAAGCTGTAATAGAACACAATAAAACTTATAAATAATTTTAATCAAGGTGATTATAAATGTAACATATGTAACGGAATGATGAAAAACAAAGAACGAGAAACTAGTGTTGTAATTCATTAATAGTAACACAAAATAAGATTAAACTTCACTTTTAAGCAAAGAAAGAAACAAAAATCGCCCAATATTGCAGATTTGTCAGCTGGTTCTAAGCTCATACGTATTAAAATTTTGTACAAATTAGCAAGTAAGCTTAAACAGAGCATCAAAGTCAGAGGGAGACGGGTCCTCGGGTCCCCTGTGGAGCCGCCTCTGATTGGTGTGACTCTTGTCCTGTGCAAGTCTGGACCAGTGCCTGTACGAGCTATTTGAAAATACAAAATATTATTTTTGAAACTCATCGGAATTTAAAGTGACAAATAGGAATGCAATATTTGGTTTTAAAAATTAATGCAATAAAAGTTATAATATTTTCGATGTGAGCTTACAGGAAGTCAGAGACATGGAAGTCTACAAGAGTAACACCGTAGAATAACTATGCGATTTTGACTTTTCCTTGTCCGTTGTGCCTTGCATAATTAATAAGATGTGCAGCACATCGTTGGTCAGGTAGTACAAAGTGTACTCTGCAGTTGCATTGAGTATATATTCTGTGTTTGTCTTATGAAAATGTCGACATAGGCTGATCAGTGAAGCGGATGGCGTGAGTGTTTCTCGGCTGTCAGTCGATGTCTTTCGTTGGTCGATGTCGTTTTTCTGGTCTTGTGTTTCGCATCCGTGATCAGGTCAACGAATATCCTCTGCTCTTCTTCCGGTCCGTCCCAGTGCGTGACCGTGAAGCGGTAGACGCCCGAGTGATCGGCGTTCGAAGCGTTCTGGATCCTGAGGTGGACGTCGTTCCAGTTGGAGAAACGGTGTCCTTCCACTCGATCCACGTGCGCAGTCACCGACAGAGAATAGCGATCTACGTCGATCACTTTCCAGAATTTACCTTCATTTTTCACAATTAAGTTATACACTCACAGATTATTACTGCCAATATAGGGACAGTTGTTTTCGTCTCTCGACTACCCAATAGCTACTGTACAGCTGCTGCGGCAAATGCACGATGCTGACGCTGCAAGTGATGCTGCTGGGCTTCCTAAATGAGGCTGAGGCTTTAGGGGGTCTGTACTGCTGCAGCGACTCAGAGCAGAAGTGGAAGAACGGAAACCAGATGGTATTGGGTGCCGATGAGAGATGAGTGTCGTATTAGGCGCAGTTCATATATTTTGAATGAACATTTTGTATACGAAGTTAGGCGATCATTGAAGCCAGTAATCACTGCCGGCCTGGGATAGGCCAATCAGGCGAACAACCTGTGGGAGGGTCCGTTACACCAGGGAGGGCTAGAGACGCGATTCCCATGAGCCATGGATATATATATATATATATAGGGACTCGGGTTAGATACAGTGGCGGCTCCACTGGGGCCAGGGGCCCGTGCCCCCTATTGAGAGCCTGCCCCCAGTGGCCCCCAGTTGGGACCCTATACTTAATGCTACATACATTAAACAACAAATGGTTGGCCCCCATGATTATAAGTTGCCCCCAACGGCCCCCACTTGCCAAATCCTAGAGCCGCCACTGGTTAGATAAGTAAATAAGTAGAATCTCGTGAATTTCGATAGCGCTTTGAAAGTAGGTACAACAGTAGTTGCTTATTCCTAGGCGCATAATCTACAGTTGAATTGGCGATAGCCGAAGTCTAGTGGTCAGCCGTGCAAAGTCAGTTCCAGAGATCAGTCAAGAGTGGGAGTTTGGAAGCAGCAAGGCAGACTTTGAAAAGATGTAGATACTAAAGAAAGTCCCGCTGTACTTCGGCTCATGCAGCAACTCACGAGTTCAGCAGAAGACGAATAGTCAATGTTCCCTCTAAGGCGGGCGCGTGGGCGCGCGCCCAAAAATGGGAAACATGCGCCCAAAGAAATCTTTTTAATTGCCCAAAAATTTTAAAAATTTGTAGAAGGTGTATTATTTTTTAATGCAATAATGATTACATATTTTAAAATAGGTTGTTACCATCACTACTTGACCTGTATATTATTTTTCGTTAAATGTCTGACAAGCGCTTTGAGCATTTGGCAAGTGGTTTATTATGGTCACGAACTTAATTATTAAGTAAAATTGCCCAAAACTTAGTCAAGTGGGAAATTGTTGCCCAAGAGAAATTTCATGCGCACACGGACCCTCAAGAATTAGAGGGAACATTGGTGCCAGTCGGTGTTAATACGGAACAAAATAATCAATGTAGAAAGAACAACGGGCTACTAAATTGCTGCTTGAAACGGCACTATATTGGTTGACCGTCGCTAAATAGGCCTGTATTTGGGAGGCCGAGTCATGGCTGCTAATTACGATCTGTGAGTCTCAATTGGTCAAAGCGACCGCAATTATTTTTCTGCATGAATATCTATGAATCCGCATTTTGCTAGACTTATAGAAGGTATGACTTAAGCTTTGTTGCAGCCATTAAGGTAACCGATACACCGGTAAACCCCTTTAGGTTCGAGTAGGCAATAAACATGTTGTATTGGTTTTTGTCAAACATCGCTTCCAGTCTAAGTTAAAATAAAGAGGGGAAGAAGTGAACCCCTATGCCACTTCATGGGGCTAGAATGACGCACATGACGCTGAGCATAACTTACCCTTGTATGAAGCTATTTCTCTGCCTTTGTGATGCCACGAAATCGACCAGATTTTTCCAATGACATTGCAAGACAAATCTACGAAAAGTCGGATGACAATTTTAAAAAGAGAAATCTCATTAAGCATCTTATTGACTGCCTCTGTCCAGAGCACTCCCATGTGCACTCCACTACGAAACGGCATCCGAGTGTTGAGACTGAAGCGAATAGTACAGCGTTAAATCAACAGTATAATGCCATTGCCTTGGTCACTGGGAGAAGCATTCTTCTGTGATGAGAGAAATCTCTACAGAACATCTGCATTTAAATTACAGACAACGCAAATCCAGATAAATTCTAGATTGAATTATTCTTTCGGATCCGGATTTTTCCGAACTACCGTAGACACGAAATCCAGTATACAGCATAACACTGTGTATAATGCTACGCTGTATGCATAATGTATATAGGCCTACATATACATTCGACGTATTGCATACATGTTTCTACTTGCGTAAAGTTGCGTGATCATTGAAAGTAAAGCGCAGATTGAATACATGACGGTGACTGACGTTCCTGACCTAGATAAGGCGACGAATGACTGTCCAGAGTGACACTTTGGATGGCATTCCTGCAACTCCAGATCATCAATTTTCGATCAAAGATCTTCAAGTACCAAGAAACGTCCTTTCAAAGAAACAATACAGAATATGAGTTATATTTGTACAATTACAGTATATATATATGCTTACAGTCATCGGGTGGCCTCGTGAAAACGAAAAAACACGCCGTTTCACTGGAAGATGTTGAGAACGCCTGGGTCAACATCCTTGGAATTCGTTGTACTTCTGCGACATTATAGCGTGAATTTGAAATCATTTAAAGGAGTCAAATCATTAAAAAGCTTCTTTCACATTTAAAATCACGTTTCAAGTGCATTTGCGCCAAGTACAGAAAAAAGCAGACTTGATTTAAGACGCGTTCAAAAAAAGATCAGATCCTATGTCTGGTTGCTAAGATTAGCAACTGAGGCTTTTAATACAGTGTCCGAATAAATTTTCTTCCTTGCATACTTATTATCGTCTGCTTTAATAACGTCACAGTGCATGGTGTCTTTGTTTTATTTCCAGTCTGTTTTTGTCAGATACATTTTGCAAATTTCTAATAAGATGGACAAAATATCGAAATCTGATCGTTTCCTAATAAAGGGTTTGCGTCAGAATGTTTGAGGTTGGAGATGAATTTTGATAGAATTTCCGAGCAATATGTGGAGTAAAATCAGCCTTGAACACCTACTACTACTACACCTTAGCTCGTGCAGTAACTAAATCGCCTAAATTTTGCCACATTACACCATTACTCAAATCTCTCCACTGGCTCAAGATAACAGAACGCATTGAATATAAAATAATATCGATGACTTATAACTCACTCCATACATCAAAACCAGTCTACCTAAGAAATCTGATAATTCCACAACAACCTGGATCTACTAGATCCTCTTCTCATGTAACTCTCCTTCGACCTCTGAATCAATCATCTCTCAAAATTTGCAATCGTGCTTTTTCATATGCGGCACCTGAGCTTTGGAACTCAATTCCAATATCCCTTCGTTGTCTACATCAAAGCCAAATAACAAACTCTGAGTCACAATTTTCTCCCCTTCTTGCAACATCTCCTCATGTTTTTCTTTCCAAACTAAAATCATTTCTCTTTATAAAATCATTTCCTCCATAGCTATAGCGTCCTGCCCACTCGCCCTTTTGATTAAATGACCCGGCATGAATGACCCACCTTTGGCTATAGCTACTTCATTTGAGATTGAGCGCATAGGAATAAGGAGCTACTTCGGTGCATCTTTTGGAAGCGCTTTAGAAATTAACGAGATTTTACTTACTTACTTACTTACTACTGAAGAAAGTCGACAATACCTGTACGACGGAGAGGTAGCAACACACTGGGTGGTCGTTCATTTCATGCTCTGTCCAAGCACCATTAACCAACATAACAGTTGTTCAGGAATTAACATGGAGTCATAGAGACAGTCCACAGACAGACTGCATTTCTCGCAGTTAATTCCGGCGTATTGCCCCTTTCCTAACGCAAATCCTTTATTAGGAAACGAACTGGTTTTCATTAACTATAGAGCACGCCTGTGTGTTTTCGCTAGGTGACGCCACTGCAGACTAACATTTCAAAGAAAAGCCTAAAACGCGTCCGAGGCAGTTAAGTCTTCACACCTTACAGCACACGTGAAAACCCGCTTTTTTCTGATTGTTAGTTTAGACGTATCGCTGTAGAAAGGACATGTGCACGTAGTTAAGACTGATGAACAGCTTCAACAATGCGAAAGTATCGACATTTTCAGAGTGGCAGTGAGAGTCCGTCGACTGTCGCTTGGCTTTGGTGCGCATTTGGCCACGCCGAATTCGGTGGCGCAGATGCGACCACGTTGCTGACGCGCCGGTGAACAGCAGAAGTAGTGTCTTGCAAATCTGACTGGATGACTTTTCTTCCTTCGAATTAAGAGTTTCCACATTCGTCAAGAGAGAAAGCGTTCCGTCATCGCTAAAGAATCGGTCCACTGGGTTTGATGCATGTTAGAAAATTGTTATGTGCCTTTGTAATACTATTATTGTCGTCGTATGATCCGTGCAGTGTTTTATCCAGACTCAAGGGTTTTGGGGGAGGGCAATTAACATGGGTGGAGGGAAAGAGACACAGTTTAATGCAAAAATTTGTCAGTACTGAATTTGGAAGAGGGTTTGAGGCGTGGGATCTTCCCCTAACAGGCCCGGATAAAACACGGGACCCGTTTCATCAATCTGCCCAGCTTTTTGGAGATGACCTCGGAAAAATTTAATGCTATCACACTAAAATGAATAAATTCTGCGAAAAAGCGATGCATAATATGGCTGATGACCACTTTGTGCACCATAAAAATATCTCTGTATTCGTGACTGACTTTTGCTTCCTATCTCAAATCAACAAATTCCCTGCCCTCCCTCTCAGCGATCCTGATACCTGAGAAATAGTTATAAAATTAGTTGTAAAAAGTTTAACTATTTTTAGTTTAGTTAACTATTTCAGAAAGTCAGTTTGCAACTAATAGTTTAACTACTTACTTCTAGTTGAAATTTAGTTGTAGTTAAACTAATGTATTTTTAGTTAGTTGCCCATCACTGCTAACTATCGACATTGCTGCATCAATTTATAAAAACAGACTGCTGCAATCCATTGAAGGCAAAAATCAAATAGAACATCGAACGTTGCCGTAACTCAAAATGATTGTCTTCTAAAAGACATATGATAGGGTAATAGACGGGTAATTAGCATGATACCGCAGGTGCTTAATAGGCAAAGAAAAAAACTAGCAGTTTGCACTCTGCAGATGGCTATAGGCCACCTCTAAGCTATCAATTGCTATCGAAGCTCAGCCGCTCATTATCAACAGTTGTGAGCTTTCGAGACTACGACTGAGCATATGCACTCAAAGTAGGCCCTACCATTAAACCTATTCCAAAAATTTAAATAATTACTATTTAAAAAACTGTTAAATCAACATTATATATACACTGTGTCCGGATAAAACGGGATCCCTTGCGACAATGATGTAGTAAACACTAGTAAATATATTCATCAATTTTTTTTAAAAATTCATTTTAGTTCTGACATACTTACCAAAACTTATACGTGATCTCCGTTAAAAATATGCCATACTGAATAATTATTATTTGGCGCATTCGCTCACCGAGCTCTTGGAAGTCGGAACTGTTGAACTGCCGACAAAGGAAACTCCTGATTTCATTCCGCCTATAATCTTTGGTCGCCAAACAGTCCTGTGATTTAATCCCGGTTGACGATAAGATTTGTGGAATAATGCAGGAGAAGGTTTGCAGAACAAAGATCAGAACCATTTGAAGAACTCCGTGAGCGATTTGTGAATGTATACATGTATGGGATGAACTTGATCAGCTGGTAATTATTATCGATGCAGAAATATTGGTCAATGGACAGCGCTTCCTGTAGGTTGTGTTGGAGCCAATGGGGGACATTTCGAACACAGATTTTATTTGAATGACAATTGACATTCTAGGACTAAAATGAATTTATTTTTTTAAAATTGATGAATATTTACTAGCTTTTTTCGTCATTGTCGCAAGGGATCCCGTTTTATTCGGACACAGTAGGCCGTTGTATATACATGTACACCGTGAGAATGACAGAACAGAAAATGTAGGGGAGGGGAGTTGAGGGGAACATAGATGTGTTATGGATCCTTTTAGCTATACATCCTCCCGAGTTATACCAAGATAGTTCTAACTTTGATAAAGTTATGGCCAAAATAAAAATGATTTGGAATTTATTGGTCCACATTGTATTGTATTTCACATAAGTATAATTGCTATTAATAGCAGGTTTTTTAAAATAAAAAGGACAACTCCTTAAAGTGAATTGCATGTTTACAGTTTCTCGATTAAATGTATAGTTCTGAGATGATTAATTTCTTGACGTGGAGAGGCCGATGACATGCAGTCGTGGTCATCGTCTGTATACGGCGCATGTCGCATCCTTCAGAAGGATTGATATATCTCGGTTTGAACGACAAATGAAGGCGATTATAAAAGGCCTTTTGTCCTTCTTTGTCCTCTGGACATCGAAGGCAAAACGGTTTCTCTGCCATTGGTCGGTTCGGCTTCGGTAATTTTCGGTCTTTCATTCGTTTTTCTTTTCGATATGAAATTAATAGCCTGTGTAGCGTTCG
The DNA here is from genome assembly GCA_018105865.1 of Metaphire vulgaris. Taxonomy (NCBI): domain Eukaryota; kingdom Metazoa; phylum Annelida; class Clitellata; order Crassiclitellata; family Megascolecidae; genus Metaphire; species Metaphire vulgaris. The sequence continues at coordinate 2,240,349 of CM030856.1, forward strand.
GCGCATCAACAGAATTCAACGGAGAGCCGCCGACAAAAGTCTCCGATGACAGCCGAACAATCCTAACCAAACTGTACAAGATCATTTACGGTGCTCAGTTAAATGGGGCAGAGAATGGCGTTTGATGATGCAATTGTAAAAGCAGTCTACGAGAATAGTTATTGTAACGGAAATGCAGTGTCTCTCTAGGGTTTGAAATTTCTAATAGTCTATGACATCATTGTCGTCTGTTAGTAGTCCTGAGTGGTTGTGTAAGTTTTAGTAAATCGCTCTCGGTAACCTTTCGGAACGTTAGGAACTTTCTGATATTTCGGAATCTGTTCGGATCGTTTTGAGAAGTATTTATAAAGAGACGACTGTTGAGCAATGAGGGAAAAGGGTTTTACTGTCTGACCTAAGATACTGTTCTCCTTTAACTAGATTAAACTCAACTTTATTGTTACGAATATTCGCGTTATGGACCAATTCTTAAAAGCCGTCTGCAAACAGCCATTATCTCTATGGAAAAAGATACACCTGAGCAGTGGCGTAGCAATATGCTCGGGGGCCCTTGGCGAAAAACGGGCAGGGGGCCTTTTCCAGAGACGATCTGACAAGTTTGCGAAAATGTTGACGACCTTTTTGTGCTTGTCGGTCTTTCGATCTGATAACTTTACAACTTTGCGAAACAAATTTTTGGGCTCGGGTCGGGGGCCCTTTGCAGGTCGGGGGCCCTTGGCATTTGGCGAGGTTGTCCAAGTGACTGCTACGCCTCTGCACTTGAGTTTAAATGTGAAATGAATTCGTTTTATTTGCTCTTAAATCTATCAAGTTTGGCGATTGGGAAGTAAGTGACATTATTAAGCCACATAGCTCTAAACAGACAGAATTGGATCAAACTGTAAATATGGAATCAGGCATCTAGGCCTATACGGGCGTTTGGTTCACGACAATGACGATTATGCATTCAGAAACAGCCTCTAGGCCTATACTCTACCGAGGGCTTTTCTAAGATTATCCCGAGATTCCAAATTGCCAGAATCGATGGAAATCGAACTACTTCACGATAGTCTTCAGATGCTGAGCAAGTGAGCAGGATGGTCATTCTTAGAACTGTAACGTCGGAAAAAACTGGGTTGTGTGTACGTGCATGCGTGTGTGTGTGTGTGTGTGTGCGTTCGTGCCTAGGCGTGTGTGTGGGCGCTTATGCCAGTGGTTCTCAACCCCTGGTCCGCGGACCACAAGTGGTTCGCGGGGAAGTCTGAAAATCATAAATAAAAATTAGACGTCGTATATTTTCCAGGAGAAAAATCTGGAAAGTGCGACGAGCAAAACAAGGTCACCAACACAAAAAGGTTATCGGCACATTTTGTGTGTATTTTGTGCATTTTAAACGTGAAAAAGTCTGACAAGCAAAGAAGAACAAAAGGTCATCACCGCTTTTTAGGCGCAGATGACTGCTCAATTTATCAGGTGGTCCGCAAGAAATTTTTTGAACCTCAAAAGTGGCCACGAGGCAATTCTATTCTATCCCGGACAATTTATGCAGCGCAGTAACATGGCTAACAGTCAAAAACAAGAGCGCTGTACATCAACACGCACACGATAAGCTAAATAAGGGTTGAGAGTTGCAATGAGGGTTGAGAACCGCTGGCTTATGCATAGGCATACAAATTGAAGTTTTCCATATCAAATACGATATGCCCTATTTGGAAACGTCCTCAAGACATACAATTTACAGTGCATAACCTGATAATACTATTTTATCTGTCACGAAACCTTGCTTTATTAGGTGAAATATGAAAGAGGAAACACTTCAATATATATTTTTTATTCGGATATCAAATGATTCGTCTGTCTAAAGACACTGTCACATTCTGTTTTCATTCTTCTCAGTTTCTTTCGGCCGCGTGATCGGTCCATTATGTAGAAACGTCTTCTTAGGGACCATCCATATATTACCTAACGTACGCAAAATGTCGCATTGTCATATCCGTCCCCCTTTTGCGCCTTGCCTTGTTTAGGCTCCCGTTGAATATTATGCCAATAGTTTACCAATCGTCATTCAGCGCACTCTTTATTTAATGCGTGTTATTGGCTATTATATGTCTGATCGTTTTGTTCAGAATAACTTTAGCCGTTGAATCACTCGCTTTACGTGCGAATTCTCAGCTCTGACAATCCTTAGGGTGCAATGATATTTGCCTATGGGAGATGCTGTGGAATCCCCCGTAGGTCTGTATCTGCAGAGATCCCGTGACGCGTGGGTCCCCTACTTCGGTGGCTGGACGTATGTCTATACCTAATAAGCAGGCGTCGTGCGTTGCTGCAGCTAATTAATGTGTTTCTGGTTATTGTTGAGCCGCCGTATTTCATGGATAACGATGTCGACGCGTCAGAAATCGTTGGCCGTTTGATGTCAAACGATCAACCTCCTGAACGAACACATTTCAGAGTCCAGGGTGAACAAAGGAAGCGAACATAAGTCAAGCACGAAAACGGTCATAAATGTCTCCCGTTGGACTGCCTTTAAAACCACCAAACAACAGACGCCGATGAACGGTGGTCGCCGCCGTCGATGGACACTGCATGGCGTTCTGCTCCTCTGCACGACAGTCACTTAAACGGAAGCAGCGAAGCAGTGGCGTAGCCCCCCGCCCCACCCCTAGTTACGCCACTGCAGCGAAGTGAATGGACTGCATGCATGATGCATGCATCAACGGATCATGAAGACGACTGACGCCGTCCTCTTCTCGCTTTTAAAATAATCGTCCTCTTGACTCAACTACAAGCGTTTCCTCTAGACAGAGTGACGCTCTCTGTCTCTGTCTGTCTCTGTCTCTCTGTCTCTCTCTCCCTCCCATTCCTCTGTCTGTCTCTTTCTCTATGTCTGCCTGTTTATCTCTGTCTCTCTTCCTCCCTCGCCTTTCTCCGTCTGTCTGTCTCTCCTTCTCTGTCTCTCTTGTCCGTCTCTGTCTCTTTCTCCCTCTGTCGCTCTCTCTGTCTCTCTGTCTGTCTCTCCCTCTGTCTCTTCCTCTGTCTGTCTGTCTGTCTGTCTGTCTGTCTGTCTGTCTGTCTGTCTGTCTGTCTGTCTGTCTGTCCGTCCGTGTCTTCGGTTCCCTTAGAGTGTGAAATGAGAGATCACGTGGTCGTTTTCCCTCAAAAGTACCGAAGACGTTTTCGAGCCAAACGCTCAACCGAGTCTCTTCGTAAATAAACATGAAACTGTGTCTAGAAAGAGAGAGAGAGATTTACTCAGCTGTTGCAGCCTCCTCCTCCTTCCCCCCATTGCAAGAGCCACTCTCAATCTCCACCCGGGTCTGTTCAGTACAATTACGTAATTAATAAGCGAAGCTACGGGGTGGGATTTTGAGGTCGGGTTCGGATGTTTACAAAACAGAAAAGTTCGTCGCGTACTTTGACGAATAATTGTCAGTCGATCCAACGGTGAATTCCCCCCTCTGTTTCCCCCCGTTTTTCACAAGGCAGCTTTGCGTCCGTCTACAGAGGACGGAATCATTCTTCACGTGCGCCGATGTCTACGCCGGTTAGCTCACTCTTAATCTACACGCGTGAAAAATGTAGGACTCTGCGTGTTTTTAAAAATCATGCGCTTTACATACAAGGTTGCCAGTGTGGGTTTTTTCCTACCCAATCTGGTTTTTTTGGACCTCGTCTGGTTATTTGGTATTTTTTTGGCGGAATCTGTTTTTTTAAATCTGCCAAAATTAAAAAAATTGCCTGATTTATGCAGTGAAAGTGAGAAAATTAGGAGTCTTCAGTTTTTCAGCATGTTGAAAAACTCTTCTTTGCTTGCGGAAAGTTGTTTACACGTTTAAAGTTTACCTCTTTACCTTGCTTGAAAATGACGAGACGACCTTTTTTTGCTCGTCAAGACTTTCTGGAGACGTTGTACTACGAAATTTTCCCAAAATTTTTCAGGTTTGTCGCAATTTTTATGGATTTTATCATCTTTTTCGACCTTTTTGTGAACCTGGTTTTTCTGGGTTTTTTAAGGCACGATCTGGTTTTTTTCTTCAAAATGTTCACTGGCAACCTTGTTTACATAGCATCAGTTTGATACATAAAGGGTGTATCCATTTATCTATTAAGGCTATGGGGGATTCCCCCAAACATAATAAATGTATCGATTGATGGCACTCCTACTGTAATTAAGCCGCAAAAGATTAACAGGTAATTCCAGAGATCAATCAGTCACAGTGGGAAACAGGGAAACAATGAAGGACTACAAAGGAAGAGCCAACTGGATGAGACGAGTTCTATAACTCAGATCACCGCTGCTTTACATCTTATGTCAAAGCTCGGTCTTTTCAAATGCCCTGTCTTGGCCAAATCTCTTTATCTCACAGTATAAATTATGGAGTGTCTCAAGGATCCGTCCGTAGACCTGGACTGTTCAGTGTTCAGCGTTTACACTACTCCACTTTCACCTTTAATTAACTCCCTCAATTTAAATCACCAACTGTATGCCGATGACACTCAGCTACTCCTTTTCACTTTTCACCTTCTTCATTTAACACATCTATCACTGACCTTGAATCAGCATTTTCATCAATCTCTGCCTGGATGTCATCTAATCTCCTCGCTCTCAACCCATCTAAGACAGTATTTCCTATAAAAAGGACTATCCCGAAGACTCAAAAATTGACAATCCTAAACTAGTTTTGACACCACAATAACCCCTGTTCCAACTGCAAGAAATCTCGGATTAAAATTTGATTCCTCTTTATACTTCTAGTCACAATCTAATCTCTCAACTTCCAAAAGCCTGCTATGCTCATATTCGTGACCTTCGTCGCCTACGTCCATGCCTTGCTACCAAAACTGCCTCCAAAATCGCCAGTTCGCCACCTCAGTAGTCCACTCCAAATTAGATTACTGTAATTCTCTCTACTATAACCTTCGCAAAGCCCCCACCAATAAATTGCAACCAATTGCACAAATGCTCTGGTTCGCGCTGTTGCTAAGTCACCCGATTGACTCGACAATGATGCGATCAAGTCAGAGATAAATGACGCGTTTTTCATTGAAAAATGCAGGCTCCCTTCAGAGTGGCGCACCCCGTCATTTGGAAATTCATCGACGGGTTAAAGAAGATGCTGAAAAATTTTGATTCTGACTATTAAAAGTATGTCACTGGTCAATGGTCATGACCTGCCAAGAAAGCGAACACGCTATGAAGAGGCAGATGAGCGAATCTAGAACAAACTGACTTCTTATTATATGCTGGGCAAAACATAATGGAATTCTTGCGTGAATTATTCCATAACAATCTCATAGATTGACAGATTTAATGTAAACCGAACACTAATTTCGTCTTTTTGAAACATTTGTTATTTTTAAATTTTTTTATACCTTTGTTAAGAAGATGAAAGAAAAGATACTTACCTTCGAAATGGCATGTTTAAGAAGAATGTTAGGAATCACAAGAAGAGATAAGATCAGGAATGAAGAAATCAGAGAAAGAACGAATATGAAGGACACGGCAATAGACAAAATCCGAAGGAGAAGACTACAGTGCTTTGGACACGTGACAAATATGGGAGAAGAGAGGTTGCCTTTGAGAATTCTGCACTGTCATATTGAGGGAAACAGAAGCTAAGAGATGGATAGATAACATAAATGAAGATGTTGGAAAACAAAATCTGAACTTACAAGAAGCAACACACATGGCAAGAGACAGAAGACCTGGAGTCATCTCATATCAAACTCATCGTCAGCATAGATGATGGAAGAAAAAGAAGATACTTTTGCTATATGTCTTATATGAACATCTCTTGCATAACTTTTGTAGGCATTGAATTGGACAAATATAATAAGGCCCGACATTCTATTGAATAAATTTATAAATTAATAGATTGGTACGCTGATTGGAACTGGCGGCCAGTTAATCGTCGCATGTTTGATCATCGCCGAGTTGATACGCGCCGAATTCGTCGCATATCTGAATTCATTTGTATGGGCATTGTTGCTCAGTTTCCCCTAAGCAGTCACGAGATTGCTTGCTCATCAGCTATCGAACGCCAATTTTGTCGATGAGCATTCAATTAAAAGTTAATTATAAACTGATATAAAGACGACGATGATGCGAAATATTCGTATTTTCTGAAGTGCTCACGGCATCGTCTTTGAAGAATCGCGCCTTTTCTGTCGGCGCCTTTGATCTGTTCGTTACTTTGACGTCCATTCGCCGACTTCCCTCCTTCGATTCCGTCTTGACGCCGCTCTCCGCTTCGTCGGTGAATCCGCGAATTTCCTTCGGCAGAAAGACGGAAGACGTCTCCGTCAACAACAGAACGACAACGACCGACAGCCACATCGACACCGCCGCTAACATCGTTCACAAGCACAGCGAAGACTCAACAAAGACCGCTGCGTTCACGGACATACACGAAGTCGTGGACTGTGTTAGTCGGTTTCGCCGCTTTTATCGTACGAATCACGTGACCGACAGAAGCAGACGGCGAAGACACCGACTGCCACCCCGCCTCCCCCCTACGGGACAGACTCTCAATGGTCGACCACCCTTTTGACACCATGCAATGAACGTGCCTAGCTACACGTAGACATGTACTTGTGTATGCATTCATCCCAAGCGCAATACTCAGATTGACAGCTTGCTGCAGTGTTAGTAACTTCGATTATTATTCTATGTACTCATAGGCGTAGACTTCAATTAGGCCGCTAGGCTCGAGCCCACCTCCACATTTGGGGAGACTGTTCTCTGGAGCTTTGAGACCTCTGCCTCTACTTTTTTTGACAAGAAACATCACTTTTCACAAAGAAAACATCCTATCAAACTTAAAGTTTTTCATCTTAGACGCAGTGGCGGCTCCACCGGGAGGAGCCAGAGGGGCCGTGCCTCCCTATTAAGTGCCTGGCCCCCCAGTGGCCCCTCCAGTTGGGACCCTATACTTAATGCTACATACATTAAACAACAAAGGGTTGGCCCCCCAATGATTAGAAGTTGCCACCCCAACAGCTCCCTACTTGCCAAATCCTAGAGCCGCCACTGCTTAGACGTGCGTTAAAACCAGCCAAACTCCTACACTGTAGGTTCTTAGCTAATCTTGACCAAAAAACTGGTCAACCCTGTTTCATTGCAAATATTTTCACAGCCCTTGTGTTAAGGTGCATGAAATTTGGCGCAAGCTACTTCTTCAGTATCTTGAATGCAATCATTTACGTTTTTCTTTCAAATTTCAAAGCGCCGCGACGCCACCTAGCGAAAATCAGGCTAAGAGTAGGACGCGTCCATAAAATATGAGCTACTATGCAGCATGCCTATTGCTAAATTAGTAAATGAAATTTTTTAATACAGTCTAAATAATTGTTTTCTTCCTATCTTCTGCTTTCACAACGTCACAGTGATATCTTTGTTTTATCTACAATCTCAATTTTGCATAGTAAATGTCATATATTTAATGTGAACAACCCGGCCTTAGGACTATTTGACACTCGTCCTACTATATTTCTCTTTTTCTTCCAGAATGGCGCGGAGCCGCGGCCCGGCTGGCTACAAAGGGTTAACTCTCTGTAAGACGTGCGTGTGTCCATCTTTTTGGCAAAGAGTTTTCTATCCTTCCTTAATTGGGGAGAGGGGGTAATCTCTTTCTTTTTTGTAGGCTGAGGCTCTATCGTTCGTGTGGGCCTATTCGTGTACTTTTCCATTCTCGTGTACTCTTCCGTACCGGTCACTCGGCCATGGCTCTCTCCCTTCAACACGCCGCGGCTTTATCATTTAGGGCAGTCCGCCCCATAGAACCGCTATTGCGGTGCTCGGTATACTTCTCTATCCGAAGATGTACTGTACACGCTCCTTTTCCAGAGGGTACACACTCTATTTTGGCAAAAGTAAGTAAAAACTCAGTTCACCGGCACACTACTTTCTTCGGACCCCTTTTATAGAAATTCGGACCTGCTAAATGAAGGTTTACTAAATCTTACTCAATCGCACGCCTATATTTCACTAACGTCAAGCGCCACCTAGCGAATAACTTGGACTCTCTAGCTTGTCTTATCAGCAATTTCGCCACAATAAGATGGGTAAATATCGAAAGTTGATTGTTCCCTAATAAAAGCTTTGCGTCAGGAGGATGTTTGGGGTTCGCGACGACTTCTCACAGAATTTCCGAACAAGCTAGGTAGGTGCAGCAGTGGCGTAGCCAGGATTTTCGGGTAGGGGGGCACCAGAGCGAGCGAGGTGGTCTTGGGGCTGAGCCTCCATTGGGGTCCAGGGGGCCGAGGCAGAGCCCTTGTTCGAGGGTTAGGGGCGAAGCCCCCTGAAGCTGAAAGTTTTTTGCAATTTAGTATAAAATTTGCACATATTTTTGCCAAGATCAGATTACAAACTTACTAGTCAATAGAATGAATAGATCAAGTCAATATAGGCGAATTCGTGTTAATCGAAAGGTACTCCAAACTTTAGAACAAAGCCAGGTTGACAATAAAATAAAGCTTTAGCATCCAAGTTTTGTTGATCAAAAAATTGACGATGTCAGTTTTTAACCGCCAGTCAAAGTTTATCTAAGTTCCCATCTACGCTCACAAAAGTTAGCAAACTGTAAGACCAAGTCATCGGTAGATAATGAAAGTACAGTAAGATATCTTTTTCCACTGTTGCAAGCAGTGGCGTAGCTAGGATTTCCGGAAGAGGGGTTTTGAAAAAAAATTCGTTGATAACTGCCAAGGGTGGTTTCACCCCAAAAATCGCCTCAAAAAATAAAAATTGCATGGGAATACATAAAAATTTTGTTTTACGCCGTCCAAGGGGAGTTTTAACCCCCAAAACCCCCGTGGCTACGCCACTTGTTGCAAGCATCAAAGCTTCAAGGCGATCTTGTGACATGGTTGATCGTAGTTTCGTCTTCAGGTTGCAAAGCTTAGGGGTCGTCCATAAATGACGTAACGCGATTTCGGTACTTTTTGACCCCTACGTAACGCGATGTAACAAAAAGTCAGACCCCCTAAAGTATGACGTAACAACGGGCCGACCCCCTTTTCGTCTTCCGAAAAGTCTTGACAAGCAAAGAAAAGGTCATTCGTCTTTCTATTTTTCCCCTCTCCAAAAATACTGACAAGCAAAAAAGGTCGTCCTTGTATTTTTCCCTCTCCAAATACCCTGACAAGCAAAACAAAGATCGTCACTTAGAAATTTTGTGTTACGTCACATTTACGGATCCACCCACCCACATCCACCCCTCTTCACACTTCGTAACAAATGTTCGGACCCCCCAGGCGCGTTACGTCATTTGTGAACGAGCCCTCAGAGAAAGCACGTTCTACACCTGCAGTTGCCACAGGCAAAGTCATACCAATCCTGTACAGTATATGAGGATCATCAGGCCCCGTCAGAGGCTGAAGGAGGCCCGGGCCATTTCGAAATTTTGAGGCCCTGAACTCCAACAGTTGCGGACTATTGGAGTATTATAACTATGGACTATTAGTTCACACTATCCAGTAGCGTCATTTCACACTTTTCTTGGGGCCAAGATAATTTTTAGCAAATTTTCAGCAAATTTTGACAAATTTTTAGCAAGCAATTTTTGCAATTTTTTTTGCAATTTTGGACCAATTTTGGCAAATTTTTGATATTTTGGGTAATTTTTGCGATTTTTTTGCCGATAACTTAACGAGTTGATGGAAAATGTTGATGTACATGTTAATTCTTAGCGCGTTTGCAGCATCAAACTGGACAGTATCGCTCATTCAAATGCCGTGGAATATTTTTCTTTCGCCCTTCTTTGAATTCTGTATCCATATAAGCCTAATCCAATGTACTGGTCAGCTCAGCTACTTTCTGTAGTACGTCTTGAAGTGTCGACTGGCCGTGAGGTCCGTCACCAAAATACCAGTCTGTGAATTAGCCAGTGGCCCTCTGGCCAGGCCTGTGACTCACAGACCTGGAATGTCGGAGGTTCACCGCCTGTGAGCCCCGACATTCATGGTTTGAACCAAGCTCTACATTATAAACACGCTGTCAACGGTAAGAAGGCGAATATCACCAATCAGCATGGCCAGAAGTTCAAGTTACTGAAAGGGTCGGGGGGGTAGAGTATGAACATTCTCCTCGGATTGCACGATTCCCATGACCCAGTCAGACTGAGGTAGGGTGGGCACGTGCCCCCCGTGCCCCTCCGTGGCTACGCTAATGAGGTGCAGCCAGTCCAGAACGCCTCCTGAAGAAAGTCAGCAGTACCGGTATTATGGAAAGGCAGAAAGGCAATGATTGTTCGCGCTCTGTCCGGACGGGAACCAATATCACAGTTCAGGAATTAATATGCATGAAGCCAGAGGCTAGAAGTTAGCAGAGAGGTAGCAACACTGGGCGATGGAGCAGAAGGTTGCGGGTTCGATTCCCGCAGGAGCCCTAAGGTCGGCTCAGCCTTACTCGCTAAGAACGGTGATAAACTGACAAGCAGCGTTAAGCTGTGAGGTAAAACGTGGGTCTGGGGAAAGCAATGGGAACCCCAGATTAATGGATTATACCACCTACGTTGCTGATTGCCTATAGACTGGAGATAAGCGCCGGCGGAACCAAACGCTGGGATTCGAGTACGGGACCTATCTCTGGAATGAGAAGCCACAAACAAAAGTCCATGTGAAATTGCAGCTAGACCAGCATTTCTCACTTTTGTACCGTTCTAGAAATTAAACGTAGACCTGGTACAGTAGGCCTACCTCATATTTTTAATGAACGCGTTCCAGGGTTATTTCTAGGATTGTGATTTGGGGAGGGATGTCGGCAAAATTTGGGGGTGTCGGAATTTGAGGGGTCTCTGCCGAAAAGTCTGACAAGCAAAAACCTTTATCAACTCTCCCAAAAAGTCTGACAAGCAAAAAGGTCATCCCTGCCCCATATGGCCATATGGGGATACTAGGGGGTGTCGGGTCTCAAATTCTGGGGTTTTGGGGTGTCACAATATCCTTGGATTAGGTGTCTGTCTCAGATTAGGGGTGTTGTGGGGTGGGGTGGGGGGGGGGTTAGTGAGGCGTAAAATATCACTGAAGCGTTCTACCAATAGCCTGGTTTCGCTAGGTGGCGCCCCTGCACGTTTGAATTTGAAAGGAAAACTTAAACGACTATATTCAGGATAGAATATTGTAGTACTGGACCTCTGGTAGTAGACCAAATTTCATGCACTTTGGCAAAAGGGTTGTGGAATGTATTTGTATAGGCCTATGTTGTTGCTGCAGACAAGGTTCTACTTGTGAGTACTTTCAACTAATGACACAGACAGACAGACAGACAGACAGACAGACAGACAGACAGACAGACAGACAGACAGACAGACAGACAGACAGACAGACAGACAGACAGACAGACAGACAGACAGACAGACAGACAGACAGACAGACAGACAGACAGACAGACAGACAGACAGACAGACAGACAGAAGGATGGTTGATTCTAGAAACGTCTAGAACAGTGCCCTTAGCCAGCGTTTAGTCAGTCTTCGTCTGTCTTAGTCCACGTTTAGTCCTTGATAAATAATTGCAATGCACTGAGTCATTCTGATTCAGGTGTTGATTGTAATTCTGTTTCGTGTTTTCCCTAAATTTTCCTGTTCCCAAATCTTCAGTCAGGAAAATCTCTAATTCTTTGCGAATATGAAATGAGACTCTTATGGGAGAGAATGTTCTGGATCGAGGTGTTCGTCCTCCCTCCCTCCCTCCCTCCCTCCCTCCCTCCCTCCCTCCTCCCCCCTCCCTCCCTCCGTGCTCCCCTCCTCGACCCCTCTCAGACTCTCTTCCCTTTCTACGTCCCCGCGGCTGAGCAGAAGGACTGCTGTTCTACGCAGGACGACGCGGCCGACGGATATTTTAGTCTGGAGACGATATAGCAGCAGCCGAGGCGGAGGCGCCTGCTGCTCCCCCACCCCGCCCCCGGCCGCCAGAGATGCAGAGATGCTTCTAGATGATTCGAGGGCTTCGGCCTATAAAAGCCAGGCCTATAAAAGCCAGGCCGGAGATCACAACGGGCAAATAGCGAAGGAGAAAGCCGAAGTGTTAATTAAGGGACGTGGCTGCAAAGGACGCAGAAAAAGTCCGTGAAATCGAAGGATAAAGACGTTTCAGGATTCGCATCCGGACGAACGAACGGTGAGTCTCGCGTCATTCATGTCTCTATGCTGCTGTGCGTCAAGATTGCATTTAAGGTCTGATGTTGAACGGTTTCAACAAACCTTTACTTTGGCCCACATATTCGGCAGTTCATGACGAATGTATGGCAGGTCAGGTAGCCGAGGTCCTAGATGTATGCCTGTCAATACAGCAGTACAATCATTTTTTAAAAATTTGGGCCTGGTTACTCCACGCACGAATTTTTTAAGAAGTGTGGTAGAACAAGAGGAAATTAAATTTGCAAACCCTCGGTTCATCCTGGACCATTAAAAAGGTCATAACCAGTTTTCCACACTTGATTTTTACAGGGGTCCGGAATTTCTCTCGGCGGGCCTGCCCCCTTGTCAATGGTCGTTTGTAACTCCCTTCAGATAATCCTGGATACGCCACTGGGGGAGCGTAAATCCAAATCCCCAAGCAAATTGAATGTTATTTATTATTATATTTATTAGTGTTCTAGAGCGCCATTTTAGCAATGCACTTGTCAGTTGATGGTCACGCTGGATTTGATTCGTAATCTCCAATCGTGAAATCCAATCAGTTGATCTGATTTTCCAGTCCTAATAATAGCAGACATGTAATGGAGTACAGTTGCACTTACAGTTGTAATAAATGTGATTTCAGGGCAACAATGTCGAAAGCTCCAGCCATTGGAATTGATCTGGGAACAACGTACTCGTGTGTCGGTGTTTTCCAGCACGGCAAAGTAGAGATCATCGCCAACGACCAGGGCAACCGAACCACTCCCAGCTATGTTGCGTTCACAGACTCCGAGCGCCTGATCGGAGACGCGGCCAAGAACCAAGTGGCAATGAACCCCAGCAACACCGTCTTCGACGCAAAGCGCCTGATCGGAAGACGTTTCGATGACCCTTCGGTCCAGTCGGACATGAAGCACTGGCCATTCACCGTCACCAATCAGGGAGGAAAACCGAAGATCCAAGTCGAGTACAAAGGGGAGACAAAAACCTTCTTCCCAGAAGAGATTTCGTCAATGGTTTTGCTGAAAATGAAAGAAACGGCCGAAGCGTATCTCGGAAGGGTAAGCGGCCAGTTAAAGTTCTCTGAAGTAGGTCACAACTCGTCCACTCTGAGAGCAACCTTCAAATTTCACTGATGGTCTACATTTTAAATTCTAAGATTTCTGCTAAATAAAATTGTCTAAACACTGTGTATTGTAATTATGGTACCACTTTGCTCAGGCCCTTGTATGAACATTGAAAATTTAGGCAATCCAGAGCTTAATCGTGTTACAACTGAATACACTGTTAACTTGATGTGATTATTATTTGCTGGTGTGACAAACGTACTGCCAGAAATTGTTCAGCATCCAAGAAGAGTACAGTTGACAGTTGCATTATATTCATTTTGTTTTAACTTTTACAACTTCATTGCAGGTCTGTCTATATATTGGGCACACACACATACACACACACACACACACACACACACATGCACACATGCTCACGCATGCACGTGCACAATCACACAGATAAACACGTAGCACATAAGTGTATGGTTTTGATTTGGTGTGATGTAGAGTGTGACAGACGAGTGGTTACAGTTCCGCGCGTGCTTCAATGACTCTCAGAGGCAGGCGACCAAAGATGCCGGAGCAATCTCCGGAATGAACGCCGGCGATCATCAACGAACCAACGGCCGCAGCCATAGCCTACGGCCTTGACAAAAAGGTCGGCGGAGAACGGAATGTCCTCATCTATGATCTCGGCGGCGGCACTTTCGACGTGTCCATTCTCATGATAGAAGACGGAATTTTCGAGGTGAAGTCCACGTCGGGTGACACGCATTTGGGCGGCGAAGACTTTGACAATCGTATGGTCAACCATTTCATCCAGGAGTTCAAGCGCAAACACAAGAAGGACATATCTGACAACAAGCGAGCAGTGAGGCGTCTGAGAACTGCCTGTGAGCGAGCAAAGAGAACGCTGTCCAGTTCAAGTCAGGCGAGCATTGAAATTGACTCGCTGTTCGAAGGAATCGACTTCTACACAAATGTTACGAGAGCACGTTTTGAGGAGCTGAACGCCGATCTGTTTCGTGGAACCCTGGAGCCCGTGGAAAAGGCGTTGAGAGACGCCAAAGTGGACAAGTCTGGAATCCACGACATTGTCCTCGTCGGCGGATCAACTCGTATTCCAAAGGTGCAGAAATTACTTCAGGATTTCTTCAACGGTCGAGAGTTGAATAAATCCATTAATCCAGATGAAGCCGTCGCTTATGGAGCTGGTGAGAATTGTTTAGTAAACTATTTTAAATGTTAAAGTGGGACGTGGTGGAGTTGGGCAACATTCTTCATCTTGTGGTGTAATTGAAGGGTAGAGGGTTCAAGTCTAACCCTAGCCATTATGTAATGGTTTTGGATTGAGTCGTTCACCTCGATTGTTTGAGGAATACGACTGGAAAACATTTAACTCATCCCCGGTAAATAAAAGCCAACTGAACCTGCTTTGGATCAGAGAACATCATCGTTGTCATCACCGCCATCATCATCATCATCATCTAGAGTTCATAAACGGCTCGGTTTTTAATTCAGTAACCAATCTTAACTTTAAATTTCAAACAATTGTCACAACATTGTTCTTAAATATGTTGGCTGTATTGAAAATTTTTCATATTTCAGCCGTTCAAGCCGCGATTCTTCATGGAGACAAATCGGAAGCAGTGCAGGATCTCCTGTTGCTTGACGTTGCACCCCTGTCCCTTGGAATTGAGACGGCGGGTGGAGTCATGACGCCTCTGGTCAAACGCAACACTACCATACCTACGAAACAGACACAGACTTTTACCACCTACTCCGACAACCAGCCGGGTGTCCTCATCCAGGTGTACGAGGGCGAAAGGGCGATGACGAAGGACAACAATCTGCTTGGTAAATTTGAGCTGACTGGCATTCCGCCAGCACCTCGAGGGGTTCCACAGATCGAGGTGACCTTTGACATCGATGCAAACGGAATCATGCACGTCTCTGCGGTTGACAAGAGCACCGGCAGAGAGAACAAAATCACGATCACAAATGACAAAGGTTAGCACTCGTTGTCTTTGTGTCTTGTTAGATAGCAGGAAGACTTTAAACATTCAGTGCATAGAATCTAAGCCAATGATGAAAGTGAACGTAAGCACTTAACTAGAAATTGCATTGCAAATAATGTAGAAAATAATTGAATCATAAGGAGTGAACGTAAGCACTTAACTAGAAATTGCATTGCAAATAATGTAGAAAATAATTGAATCATAAGGAGTGTGCCGCCACTTCTTTTTTTGTCACAGGATATTTTGATGCTGGAAAATGTTTTGCAAAGTGCACTCTTGTAAAAGGTTCTGGGTCCATGAATGGCAAATATTGAATGAAGGAAATTCTTAAGTTAATACCAAATGACGTCGTTGTTGGAATTGTGTTTTTAGGTCGTCTGAGTAAAGAGGAAATCGAGCGAATGGTGAAAGACGCAGAGAAATACAAAGATGAAGACGACAAACAGAGGGATCGTCTTCAGGCAAAGAATGCACTCGAGGGTTACGCCTTTGGGATGAAGTCGACCGTTGAGGACGACAAACTCAAGGACAAGATTTCAGCCGAGGACAAGCAGACTGTCCTCGACAAATGTAGTGAGGCCATTCGCTGGATTGACAGCAATCAGGTAAAGTGACTCATTAACAGCGAGCACTTCTCATTACTCAAATTAATCTTCTTGGGCTCATTTAACAAAAACATAATGTCGGTGTTTAGATTGGTTCAGTAGGATCTGCCCTGTGTGAGAACCGCTATGTTCCACCCTGTCATTCATTCACATTATGGTCTTGCCGTGTAATCTGATTCTTTGCTCTCTTGTCCTCTAGTACCGTAGGTTTGTTCTCCTTCCATATATGTATGCCTCATTCAGTTACCGTAGTTACTGGGTTTTGTAGTTGTATTTATTTCCATCGTCTGTGATGTGACTTCTCTAATTGACCGTTCGTTTATTTTACCTATTTTCTCTCTCGTTTTTCCATTAGTGATGCGTTTCGTACGCAAGACCAGTTCTTTTCAAGGCTTCTAAATATCTGACGAGATTCAGACCATTTCAAAATGAAATTATCTTTTTGGTTTCTTTAATTTTGTCTTTTATCCTATTTCATCTTTAAACGGAAGCATTGACTGCTGTTTAAAGCATTGAAACTATATTGCATGAATTTGTTTTCTAAGCAGAAAGCCGAATTTCATGTTGATTTCATTTATTTTTAGTTGGCAGATAAAGAGGAATTTGAACACAAGCAGAAGGAACTGGAGAAGGTGTGCATGCCCATAGTTACAAAATTGTACCAGGGAGCTGGTGGGGCTGCGGGTGGACCGGGCGGATTCCCTGGTGCTCCTGGAGGAGCACCACCGAAAAGAGGGGCTGCAGGCGGCGGACCAACCATCGAAGAAGTGGACTAAGAACAGACGTGTGCTGTTGTAGCGCATATTTCTTGAGATTAATTGTTTTTTTCACACATAACAACTGCATACAACATTGCTTCTAATAACTATATACATCTTGATTTTCTAGTTCAGTTGGTGCTTGCACTCGATCGTATTATTTATGTTATCTGTATGCATTTGGATGACTTGTGGCTGTTTTACACACTTGCATAAATCATAGCACAGTGCTTTCCCAAAGTAAAGGAAAGAATGTAATTCAAATGCTATTTTGCTTTTAAATATCGGATTTGAATATGATTTATTAAACTTGTTATTGAATTTCTTGGTGTTTTTCATCAATGGCCTTGAGTCTCTTCACACAGCTGTTGCTGGCCATCTATTTTGTAGTGAAATAAAATTGAAAGAAATTATTAACAGTACTATTTGGTCAAACAATATATACAGTATACTGTAGTGAAGGTTCATAAGACATTTGATTATGAAATGTATTTTGCCAAATGTAACAAAATTATAGATATTATGAATTTATAGTACTTGAGTGTTTTGCAGAATACAAACGGAATCAATTGCCTCTTGTAATCATATGCGGCAGTATTTCAACTATCTGTTTTAAATACTTTTTAAAAATCACTTTTAATGTAATTATCAATATTTTTAGTTTAAGCAAATAACAGGAATTTAAGTAAATGCTAATATTGGGCCTAAAAGCATTCTGATACTAACTATTAAATACTACGGTAGTAATTAGTGTTAAGTAAATCGTGTTACTGTATATTCAAAATCAAATCAAATTTATTTTCTCAACATTTGAAGAGTAGACAGCTTAACTATAGTATAAACCATGAATAACTGTATATTTGAACAGAAATATGTTGAATAATTTTAACATCAAATTTGTGCAAATAAAAAAAGTAATAATCTAGTAATAATAATTAATTAATGAGAATATAAGGTAGATCTAAGTCTTATAGGAAAAAAGTATAATAATATATATATATGTTTATATAGTCAATACTATAATTCGCAGACATATAAAGTACAGAAATCAGTCGAGAAAAAAAAGGGTTGGCCTAAGGGATTTGCATCCCGTAAAGTTGGCCAACCTCAAAGTTTGTAATTACATGACATATAAAAGTCTTTAAATAATGGAAATTAGGAGTTATTTAGGGATCAAGGAGGAAGTGATTTAGTTTATTGGATGAAAGTAACCACAGAAAGTACATATAGTCATATTGATTGTATAAAAAGGAGTTAGTACATATAATGTATATTAAAGTTATTTAGTGATCACAATTGAGAATTTATATCAATATTAAAAAAAATTTAGCCAAGAGAAAGTTAGGTTTGCCAATTTAAAAGAAATATTTTAAAGTTAGTTTTAAATTCCATCTAAAAGTAAATGCATTTCTACTAAATTTTCAAAAGGATTCGTCATATTAGGGCCTAATTAAGTCTTTCAGCCAAACTGACGTGGGAAGGGAAATCGAGAGTTCCGCTTAGCTCTTTCGTTGGGGGCCATCCACAAATGACGAAACGCACTTGAGTGAGGGGGTTTCAAACATGTGTGACGACGGGAGTTCCGGAAATGTGACGTCACACAATACTAAATTTTTAGGGGACGACCTTTTTCGCTTGTGAGCATGTTTGGAAAGGAAAAGAGACCAAGGGGAAAGATGAGAATGACCTTTTTAGCTTGTCACGATTTTTCGAAACACAAGAAGAGGGAAATTAGGTTAACGCGTTGTTACGTCATATTTGAGGGGGTCTGACTTTTTGTGACGAAAGGTGGGGTTCAAAAACTGCAAAAATCGCGTTACGTCGTTTATGGAAGACCCTTGCCCGTTCTTAAGGGCACCTATCCGCATCTGGAACTTCGTTATAGTGTTAATGACCGTTTGTTAGTGCAAGAAAAGTAAACGCAATATAAATTGAACATTCTAATCTAATCTAAATCTAATCTAATCTTAAACTTCTATAGCGCCATTTTCATAATGCACAGGAGCATCAGCCGATGGCACACCAAATCCAAATCACTAAAGATCCAGGTCAAATCCAGAGTATCCGGCCGGACAAACGGGTGACAGTCTATGGTGGATAAGCCCGGAGTCTATGGTGGATAACATTACATTTCCCTCACTCCGTTACTCGATTCAGCGCTGGATGGTTTTGAGTTTTCGTGGGCATTTAATTGCTTTTAGACAGCTTTTAGTATTTCCTGTGGTTTTACTGTACAAAGCGTAAAGTGTTATTCTCGAATTTCTCGTCACTCTGATCACGTGAGAACCCTTGAGCTGTCGTTGGCAGTTTCACAGAACTCTATGATACCATATATGGTCATACCTGCAGCGTCTGGCACCTGGGCGCCGCAGTGCCTCCTAGCGTTGACCCTACATCTACCTTGAACACCTGGCCAGGTGTAACAGTTAAAGGTGTTATCTGGACGCCGCCAAAGATGCCGATCGTCGGAGGATGCTGTTGCTTCGAGACTCTGAAGAGAGGAAGTCGAGCGAGCGCCATCTTCACGATGGTCAGTCCTCCCTTCGCTTCTTCTTCTTCCTCCTCCTCCTCGCTAATTGGGTATTGCTTCGGTCGACGGCCGTTCAGATGCGCCCAGTGTTTATTCGAGACCTTTGGGGGAATTTCCCCCAGTTTGAAATTTACCTCCCACATATTTAGACATTTTGGCAACTTGGCAAGTAGTATGACCTCCCAATGTCTGTTCCCCCAAAATTTTTAAACTCCCCCCAATGTCTAGGTGGCTAGAATAAACACTAGATGCGCCATTACTCAGGACGGACGACGACGACGACGACGACGATGATGATAGCGGCCTTTTAGGTCTTCTTCTCTGTATCGGAGGATCTTACTTGCTGAGGGGTAAAGTGAACGTCTTTGACCAGGGCGGCGCTGGGTTTTGTTGGCTGGGTGGGTCTAATGCAATCTACACAACCAGGACCCGGCTCAGACTACCCTCCCCAAATCAAAATTTCTCTCTGGATTTGCACGATTTGCTCCCGGTGCCCTGCCTGAGGCTGGGTGGGTCCGACCCAGACCCACCCCGTAGCGCCACCCCTGTCTTTGACGCTGTTCAGTTGGGCGTCGCCCAATTGATGCTCGAGTCAATCGGACGAATAATAAATATTATAATTATGCACTTTTATAGCACCATTTATAATACTGCAGTATCAATCGATGGTGCTTCAAATTCAGCAGCAAGAGATCAGTGCTTCCCAGACTCAGTCAGTGAGCAATTTAATGCGTGAAAGCGATGATCTGAATCATAGGCATAAACTTGGGTAAAAAAATGGGTGGGGAGAACTCCTGTGCCTTTCCCATTCCTGTGTAGCCTCTCAAAAATGGGAGAGGAGGAACTCGAGCCTAGAGGCTCAATAGAAGTTTACGCCTATGAGGCTATGATCTTAATGAATACCATATGACATTGCTTGACCACAATGTTTATCCAGGCCTGTTAAGGGAGATTCCCTCCCAAAACCTCAAACCCCACCCAAATGTTGGCACCGACACAAATTTTTGCATTTAACTATGTCTCTTCCCCTCCGGCCAAATCAAACTAAGTCAACCCCAAAGGCTTGGAGTCTGGATAAGAATACTGCTTGACCGCCAGAGCCGGCCGGTCGCGCGTGGGGCCCGCAAAGCCTGCGGCCGCAGGGGCCCTGTCGGCCGCAGGGGGCCCCGTCGGCCGCAGGGCCCCGCCGGCCTCGGACATTTAAGAGTTTTTTTTTCTTATTCTTAAGTAGTATTTGCTTTGTTTTTGCTCGTCAGGTCATTTGAAGAGGCAAATATATATACGGATGACCTTTTTTGCTCAGAAGACATTTTTCAAAAACGTTGAGCTCGTATTAAAAATTGCAGGGGCCTCCAAAGCCACACACCGCTCTGTTGACCGCTTGAAATGTCATCAACTGTTGCACTGCTCATCCATCGCAGAATGCAAAAGAGCTGCACTGTGTAGTGATGGATTTTGGGTTTTGGGAACAGGGAACATGCCAATGTAGAAACCCAAGCTGAAATACTCCTTTGTCACCAGCTCAGAATGAAATGAGAGAAACAGGCAAGAGCTGATGTATGTGTTAGAAAGTGCAATAGCTGTTAAACATATTGTGGTTATGTCATATTTCGGTTTCCTTTCATATGCCTGGAAACTGGCAAGAGACCTTTTTCCTTGGCCCTTCCTCTTTTCCTCATATCTCCATCTTTAGTCACATGCTAAATAAAATTCCAGATAAACCCAGGGAACTCTTTACTACCGTTAAGTCACTAAAACTGACAAGAAGCAAATGGGTCATGTATGCAGAGTGCCATGATTTCAATTTTGCCCTCCTGTGATCGACAGACGCTAAATATATCACTGATATGAAACGGTTTTGTCAAAATCATGTTTCAAACTTTCAACGAAATCCCTTCTTAGCAGTGGTAATAATTGCATTCTGTTCCAACAATAGTTAACATTATACAAGACTGGAAAGACTGGGTCTTTGTGGCACTTCTTTGGAAGCACTGCATTTTCCTTTGTATTGCAGGTGATTGCAACCTGCAATGTTGCGATTGACATCACTTCTCTCGTGAGATTGCACGGTCTTTGGAACACCCTGGAGCCACAAGAGACCTGGCTCTATTTGCCTCCAGGTAGATATTTGTCTGCCTCAATTCATCAGACAGATTCAACCGATGCATATTGTTGAAAATAAGATTCACAGATTTTGTAGGAGCAGACAATTTTATTTTGCAAATTGCAGTAGAGAGATTTTGTGTGATTTATGGTTTATTTCATGTGAATATGTTGATCATTGAGCACAACAGCAGTGGGAGAAGGGAGAAGGGGGAGAAGGGAGAATAGTATGAAATTGCTGAATTAGGACTGGTTTTGACTTAACTATGGACCCAACTGCACTACAGATTATTATGAGTTAATATATTAAATTCATCTTGTGGCTTTTAATAATCATATTTAAACATGAAAAGAATCAAGGTGAATTTTGGGCAAAGACAGAAAATTATAACCACGGCATTGGCGTGACGTAATTTATTCAAGACACTGACTTTAATTGACGTATTGTATCAAGGTATTTCAAAAGCAGCTTCTGCAAATTCTGTGGATTCCTCTTTTCACTTTTGTCACTGTATTATAAGAAATAAAATTTTGAAGCAAGAAACATTTAATAGTCTTTGGAAGCAATGACCATCTATTGACATCGCTCTCGTGAGTTTTAAGTAATTCTCTGCCTGAGAACGTGACAAAAGCAAAACTCTTCTGAACTATTCACAAAGAACCGATAGACGCACTCGTCTAACATTGCTTACAAACAAGTGATACGCTAAAGTGCCATTGACTTTGGCCTTAGCTATGTATACTGCACTATAAAATTGTCTAAATAATAATAATAATAATAATAATAAATAATAATAATAATAATAATAATAATAATAATGGAAAGTCATTATTATAAGAAGACTGTTTGGTAGACTGATGGGCTTTTTGTGAATTGAGGAAGTGGATTTTGATGAATGTACTCTTTATCTCCGAGTGGTTCTGATAGACAACCACCAACTGAGTAAACTTGGACTGGAAACAAATTCAAGAGCCTTGGTCCAGAAAAAGGAGAAATTGTGATTGGTGGTTCTTCTGTGGAATGTGGTATATGAAGTGTTTGAATACCTGGCCAAATGCTGGCTGGGAATGTAGAGAATGGAGAAAATAAGGTCATTTATTTGGGTCAGTGTCTTATGGGCAAGAAGAAATACTTCAGTCTTTTGAAGTGTTTGAGAACAGATGTGATGTAATCTTATTTGACTGTTCTGATGAAATGTGGTTATGACACTGGGCTGGAAAAATTACTTATCTTCTGTGGCTCCACTGTCTAAGACATCGTCAGCCCATGGAGCACCAAAGCCAAGTCCGGTCAAACCAGATGGGTCAGCATGCAGCATACCAAGCCAAGACCAGATCCAAAGAGGATGACGCACTGGCTATTTGAAGTGATGCTGTCCATGAGATCCAAAATCTAAGGTCACCACACAATGGAAAACAAGGATGACCCCAGTTAGTGTCAGTCAGTGACTGAATGATGAGAATTTAAAACAACAAATGAAATTTCTGATTGGTGGCGATTGAGCCAAATGTCTTGCATTACAATAAATGGGTTTACTGCATAACACGTTTTTATAGACTAAAGATAGCATTTATAATTGAATTGTAAAGTAAATTGTCGTGCAACATCAATGGAATTTTTTATAGACACACGTACACGTACACACACACACACACACAAACAGACACAAACACGCACATAGATATGTGATCTATAACTGTGTAGCAATTAGATGGCTTCTTAAATGGCTTCTTAAATGCACATCCAAAATACATATTTGTTTGGATATGCTTGGCGTTTGCCTGTTGACCTGCATTTTGGTACTTATTATAAGTTCATGTTTATGAGTGCTTAATAAGATATGTGCCTATATAATGGTGTTTATGCATTATTGGATGTTTGGCTAATAATTATGTACAGGTTTATGATATATGGCTAGTAGGAGGAGGTGACCAGATTTTTGTTGATAAAACTGGAATATTTTTTGGGTTGGGGTTATGTTAGTTGTGCAGTCCATGTAAAACATAGCCACACTATATAAATCATCATGTAGAATAGAAAAGAATAGAATAGGACCTCAAGCTTGTTTGTACTGCACATCACAATATGCTAAAAAGCCTCACTTTGTAGTAGCTGTTCTGTGCTCTTTTGATGTTTCCCAAAGAAGTCGGTTAAATTTCTTGAACTTGTTTCAGCTCCTAGACAGGTTTCAGGTTTTTTCCTGCTGATGTGGTATTAAGATGAGCATCCCAACCAATGTTCCTCTAATTTTTTGTAATATGTGTGCACATGAAATTTCTTGTGTAAAATTGTACATGGAAAGTCAACTTCTATGCAGTAAGTATCGTGTATGATATGAAAGCAATGAAACAATGTTCAAAAATTGTGTGCGCTCCATTTTTTCCTTTTGCGCTTGCTTTAATAACCTTCTGTAAGGCAAGACACGCCAAGACAGTTTAGAGGGAACATTGATCCCAACGATTTTACAGGGACACCGACGACCAACGAAAACTGGGTCAATCCTCAAAACCAGGATGTTGGTCATCTTAGCCTAGTATATCTAATTTTTTTATGATACTATATGTTTATTAGATGTGTATACCATGTATTGTTCTAAAATGCACTCGCTGGGTTTTCGCTTTGTATCGCAACAATGACTATTTTAGAAACACGATTTCTCTTGATTTATTTTTTGGGGGCTGAACAAGAGCTGCTTGCTCTGATGCTATTTAAATTTCTTTCTTGTTGTGATGCCACTGGACTGACTTCTATGGAACTTTGTACAGTGCTTGTTGTTTTTGCCTTAAGGCTCGACTGATATACATTGAGCTTGGGCTTCAGTGTTGGACTTTGGGTCCTTGGAGTCATTCTGTTAATTGAATCAATAACGTAAGTTCCTTGTTTTGCATCGTTTTTGTGATTCTTGATCTCATACCCGTAGAATTTAACAGTGTGTAGATCTGCTTAAAGCTGAGAGGCGATTGAATAATTTGCAGTCGTTAGGTCTTTATAGGTAGCCAA
>CM030856.1:2264619-2424619 GCA_018105865.1 Metaphire vulgaris
AGTTTATCACCGTTCTTAGCGAGTAAGGCTGAGCCGACCTTAGGGCTCCTGCGGGAATCGAACCCGCAACCTTCTGCTCCATCGCCCAGTATTGCTACCTCTCTGCTAACTTCTAGCCTCTGGCTTCATGCATATTAACTCCTAAACTGTGATATTAGTTCCCGTCCGGACAGAGCGCGAACAATCATTGCCTTTCTGCCTTTCCATAATACCGGTACTGCTGACTTTCTTCAGGAGGCGTTCTGGACTGGCTGCACCTACCTTGTTCGGAAATTCTGTGAGAAGTCGTCGCGAACCCCAAACATCCTCCTGACGCAAACCTTTTATTAGGGAACAATCAACTTTCGATATTTACCCATCTTATTGTGGCGAAATTGCTGATAAGTCAAGCTAGAGAGTCCAAGTTATTCGCTAGGTGGCGCTTGACGTTAGTGAAATATAGGCGAGCGATTGAGTAAGATTTAGTAAACCTTCATTTAGCAGGTCCGAATTTCTATAAAAGGGGTCCGAAGAAAGTAGTGTGCCGGTGAACTGAGTTTTTACTTACTTTTGCCAAAATAGAGTGTGTACCCTCTGGAAAAGGAGCGTGTACAGTACATCTTCGGATAGAGAAGTGTACCGAGCACCGCAATAGCGGTTCTATGGGGCGGACTGCCCTAAATGATAAAGCCGCGGCGTGTTGAAGGGAGAGAGCCATGGCCGAGTGACTGGTACGGAAGAGTACACGAGAATGGAAAAGTACACGAATAGGCCCACACGAACGATAGAGCCTCAGCCTACAAAAAAGAAAGAGATTACCCCCTCCCCCCCAATTAAGGAAGGATAGAAAACTCTTTGCCAAAAAGATGGACACACGCACGTCTTACAGAGAGTTAACCCTTTGTAGCCAGCCGGGCCGCGGCTCCGCGCCATTCTGGAAGAAAAAGAGAAATATAGTAGGACGAGTGTCAAATAGTCCTAAGGCCGGGTTGTTCACATTAAATATATGACATTTACTATGCAAAATCGAGATTGTAGATAAAACAAAGATATCACTGTGACGTTGTGAAAGCAGAAGATAGGAAGAAAACAATTATTTAGACTGTATTAAAAAATTTCATTTACTAATTTTAGCAATAGGCATGCTGCACACTAGCTCGTATTTTATGGACGCGTCCTACTCTTAGCCTGATTTTCGCTAGGTGGCGTCGCGGCGCTTTGAAATTTGAAAGAAAAACGTAAATGATTGCATTCAAGACACTGAAGAAGTAGCTTGCGCCAAATTTCATGCACCTTAACACAATGGCTGTGAAAATATTTGCAATGAAACAGGGTTGACCCGTTTTTTGGTCAAGATTAGCTAAGAACCTACAGTGTAGGAGTTTGGCTTGTTTTAACGCACGTCTAAGCAGTGGCGGCTCTAGGATTTGGCAAGTAGGGAGCCGTTGAGGTGGCAACTTCTAATCATTGGGGGGCCGACCCTTTGTTGTTTAATGTATGTAGCATTAAGTATAGGGTTCCAACTGGAGGGGCCACTGGGGGCCAGGCACTCAATAGGGAGGCACGGCCCCTCTGGCTCCTCCGGGTGGAGCCGCCACTGCGTCTAAGATGAAAAACTTTAAGTTTGACAGGATGTTTTCTTTGTGAAAAATGATGTTTCTTGTCAAAAAAAGTAGAGGCAGAGGTCTCAAAGCTCCAGAGAACAGTCTCCCCAAATGTGGAGGTGGGCTCGAGCCTAGCGGCCTAATTGAAGTCTACGCCTATGAGTACATAGAATAATAATCGAAGTTACTAACACTGCAGCAAGCTGTCAATCTGAGTATTGCGCTTGGGATGAATGCATACACAAGTACATGTCTACGTGTAGCTAGGCACGTTCATTGCATGGTGTCAAAGGGGTGGTCGACCATTGAGAGTCTGTCCCGTAGGGGGGAGGCGGGGTGGCAGTCGGTGTCTTCGCCGTCTGCTTCTGTCGGTCACGTGATTTGTACGATAAAAGCGGCGAAACCGACTAACACAGTCCATGACTTCGTGTATGTCCGTGAACGCAGCGTCTTTGTTGAGTCTTCGCTGTGCTTGTGAACGATGTTAGCGGCGGTGTCGATGTGGCTGTCGGTCGTTGTCGTTCTGTTGTTGACGGACACGTCTTCCGTCTTTCTGCCGAAGGAAATTCGCGGATTCACCGACGAAGCGGAGAGCGGCGTCAAGACGGAATCGAAGGAGGGAAGTCGGCGAATGGACGTCAAAGCAACGAACAGATCAAAGGCGCCGACAGAAAAGGCGCGATTCTTCAAAGACGATGCCGTGAGCACTTCGGAAAATACGAATATTTCGCATCATCGTCGTCTTTATAGCAGTTTATAATTAACTTTTAATTGAATGCTCATCGACAAAATTGGCGTTCGATAGCTGATGAGCAAGCAATCTCGTGACTGCTTAGGGGAAACTGAGCAACAGTTTACTGAGGCTAGCATTTCGACAATGCCCATACAAATGAATTCAGATATGCGGCGAATTCGGCGCGTATCAACTCGGCGATGATCAAACATGCGACGATTAACTGGGCGCCAGTTACAATCAGCGTACCAATCTATTAATTTATAAATTTATTCAATAGAATGTCGGACCTTATTATATTTCTCCAATTCAATCCCTACAAAAGTTATGCAAGAGATGTTCATATAAGACATATAGCAAAGGTATCTTCTTTTTCTTCCATCATCTATGCTGACGATGAATTTGATACGAGATGACTCCAGGTCTTCCTGTCTCTTGCCATGTGTGTTGCTTCTTATAAGTTCAGAGTTTGTTTTCCAACATCTTCATTTATGTTATCTATCCATCTCTCAGCTTGTCTTCCTCTACTTCTCTTTCCCTCAATATGACAGAGCATTCAATGGGAGAAGGAAGACTGCCTCTCAGAGGCAGTCTTCCTTCTCCCATTCTTGTCACATGTCCAAACCACTGTAGTCTTCTCCTTCGGATTTTGTCTATTGCGTGTCTTTCATATTCGTTCTTTCTCTGATTTCTGCATTTTCCTTATCTTATCTCTTCTTGTGATTTCTAACATTCTTCTTAAACATGCCATTTCGAAGGTAAGTATCTTTTCTTTCATCTTCTTTCATCTTCTTAACAAAGGTATAAAAAAATTTAAAAATAACAAATGTTTCAAAAAGACGAAATTAGTGTTCGGTTTACATTAAATCTGTCAATCTATGAGATTGCTATGGAATAATTCACGCAAGAATTCCATTATGTTTTGCCCAGCATATAATAAGAAGTCAGTTTGTTCTAGATTCGCTCATCTGCCTCTTCATAGCGTGTTCGCTTTCTTGGCGAGTCATGACCATTGACCAGTGACATACTTTTCATAGTCAGAATCAAAATTTTCAGCATTTTCTTTAACCCGTCGATGAATTTCCAAATGACGGGGTGCGCCACTCTGAAGGCAGCCTGCATTTTTCAATGAAAAACACCAGTCATTTATCGCTGACTTGATCGCATCATTGCCGAGTCAATCGGGTGACTTAGCAACAGCGCGAACCAGAGCATTTGTGCAATCGGTTGCAATTTATTGGTGGGGGCTTTGCGAAGGTTATAGTAGAGAGAATTACAGTAATCTAATTTGGAGTGGACTACTGAGGTGGCGAACTGGCGATTTTGGAGGCAGTTTTGGTATCAAGGCAAGGACGTAGGCGACGAAGGTCACGAATATGAGCATAGCAGGCTTTTGGAAGTTGTGAGATTAGATTGTGACTAGAAGTATAAAGAGGAATCAAATTTTAATCCGAGATTTCTTGCAGTTGGAACAGGGGTTATTGTGGTGTCAGGAGCCAAAACTAGTTTAGGATTGTCAATTTTTGAGTCTTCGGGATAGTCCTTTTTATAGGAAATACTGTCTTAGATGGGTTGAGAGCGAGGATATTAGATGACATCCAGGCAGAGATTGATGAAAATGCTTATTCAAGGCCAGTGATAGATGTGTTAAATGAAAAAGGTGAAAAGTGAAAAGGGAAGGAGTAGCTGAGTGTCATCGGCATAAAGTTGGTGATTTAAATTGAGGGAGTTAATTAAAGGTGAAAGTGGTGTAGTGTAAAGGTTGAACACTGAACAGTCCAGGTCTACGGACGGATCCTTGAGACACTCCATAATTTATACTGTGAGATAAAGAGATTTGGCCAAGACAGGGCATTTGAAAAGACCGAGCTTTGACATAAGATGTAAAGCAGCGGTGATCTGAGTTATAGAACTCGTCTCATCCAGTTGGCTCTTCCTTTGTAGTCCTTCATTGTTTCCCTGTTTTCCACTGTGACTGATTTATCTCTGGAATTACCTGTTAATCTTTTGCGGCTTAATTACAGTAGGAGTGCCATCAATCGATACATTTATTATGTTTGGGGGAATCCCCCATAGCCTTAATAGATAAATGGATACACCCTTTATGTATCAAACTGATGCTATGTAAACAAGGTTGCCAGTGAACATTTTGAAGAAAAAAAAACAGATCGTGCCTTTTAAAAAACCCAGAAAAACCAGGTTCACAAAAAGGTCGAAAAAGATGATAAAATCCATAAAAATTGCGACAAACCTGAAAAATTTTGGGAAAATTTCGTAGTACAACGTCTCCAGAAAGTCTTGACGAGCAAAAAAGGTCGTCTCGTCGTTTTCAAGCAAGGTAAAGAGGTAAACTTTAAACGTGTAAACAACTTTCCGCAAGCAAAGAAGAGTTTTTCAACATGCTGAAAAACTGAAGACTCCTAATTTTCTCACTTTCACTGCATAAATCAGGCATTTTTTTTAATTTTCGCAGATTTAAAAAAAAACAGATTCCGCCAAAAAAATACCAAATAACCAGACGAGGCCCAAAAAAACCAGATTGGGTAGGAAAAAACCCACACTGGCAACCTTGTATGTAAAGCGCATGATTTTTAAAAACACGCAGAGTCCTACATTTTTCACGCGTGTAGATTAAGTGTGAGCTAACCGGCGTAGACATCGGCGCACGTGAAGAATGATTCCGTCCTCTGTAGACGGACGCAAAGCTGCCTTGTGAAAAACGGGGGGAAACTGAGGGGGGAATTCACCGTTGGATCGACTGACAATTATTCGTCAAAGTACGCGACGAACTTTTCTGTTTTGTAAACATCCGAACCCCCCGACCTCAAAATCCCACCGTAGCTTCGCTTATTAATTACGTAATTGTACTGAACAGACCCGTGTGGAGATTGAGCGTGGCTCTTGCAATGGGAGGGAGGGGGGCGGGAGGAGGCTGCAACAGCTGAGTAAATCTCTCTCTCTCTCTTTCTAGACACAGTTTCATGTTTATTTACGAAGAGACTCGGTTGAGCGTTTGGCTCGAAAACGTCTTCGGTACTTTTGAGGGAAAACGACCACGTGATCTCTCATTTCACACTCTAAGGGAACCGAAGACACGGACAGACAGACAGACAGACAGACAGACAGACAGACAGACAGACAGACAGACAGACAGACAGACAGACAGACAGACAGACAGACAGACAGACAGACAGACAGACAGACAGACAGACAGACAGAGGAAGAGGCAGAGGGAGAGACAGACAGACAGAGACAGAGGGAGCGACAGAGGGAGAAAGAGACAGAGACGGACGGACTGACAGAGACAGACACAGAGAAGGAGAGACAGACAGACAGACGGAGAAAGGCGAGGGAGGAAGAGAGACAGAGATAAACAGGCAGACATAGAGAAAGAGACAGACAGAGGAATGGGAGGGAGAGAGAGACAGAGAGACAGAGACAGACAGAGACAGAGAGCGTCGCATGATAGAGGAAACGCTTGTAGTTGAGTCTAGATGACGATTATTTTAAAAGCGAGAAGAGGACGGCGTCAGTCGTCTACATGATCCGTTGATATATCATGCATGCAGTCCATTCACTTCGCTGCAGTGGCGTAACTAGGGGTAGGGCGGGGGGCTACGCCACTGCTTCGCTGCTTCCGTTTAAGTGACTGTCATGCAGAGGAGCAGAACGCCATGCAGTGTCCATCGGCGGCGGCCACCGTTCATCGGCGTCTGTTGTTTGATGGCTTTAAAGGCAGCCCAATTGGAGACATTTATGACCGTTTTCGTGCTTGACTTATGTTCGCTTCCTTTGTTCACCCTGGACTCTTAAATGTGTTCAGGAGGTTGATCGTTTGACATCAAACGGCCAAAGATTTCTGACGCGTCGACATCGTTATCCATGAAATACGGCGGCTCAACAATAACAAGAAACACATTAATTAGCTGCAACAACTCACGACGCCTGCTTATTAGGTATATAGACATACGTCCAGCCACCGAAGTAGGGGACCCACGCGTCACGGGATCTATGCAGATACAGGCCTACGGGGGATTCCACAGCATCTCCCATAGGCAAATATCATTGCACGCATTGTCAGAGCTGAGAATTCGCACGTAAAGCGAGTGATTCAACAGCTCAAGTTATTCTGAACAAAACGATCAGACATACAGTATAATAGCCAATAACACGCATTAAAGATTGCGCTGAATGACGATTGGTAAACTATTGGCATAATATTCAACGGGAGCCTAAACAAGGCAAGGCGCAAAAGGGGGACGGATATGACAATGCGACATTTTGCGTACGTTAGGTAATATATGGATGGTCCCTAAGAAGACGTTTCTACATAATGGACCGATCACGCGGCCGAAAGAAACTGAGAAGAATGAAAACAGAATGTGACAGTGTCTTTAGACAGACGAATCATTTGATATCCGAATAAAAAATATATATTGAAGTGTTCCCTCTTTCATATTTCACCTAATAAGGCAAGGTCTTGTGACGGATAAAATAGTATTATCAGGTTATGCACTGTAAATTGTATGTCTTGAGGACGTTTCCAAATAGGGCATATCGTATTTGATATGGAAAACATCAATTTGTATGCCTATGCATAAGCCAGCGGTTCTCAACCCTCATTGCAACTCTCAACCCTTATTTAGCTTATCGTGTGCGTGTTGATGTACAGCGCTCTTGTTTTTGACTGTTAGCCATGTTACTGCGCTGCATAAATTGTCCGGGATAGAATAGAATTGCCCCGTGGCCACTTTTGAGGTTCAAAAAATTTCTTGCGGACCACCCGATAAATTGAGCAGTCATCTGCGCTTAAAAAGCGGTGATGACCTTTTGTTCTTCTTTGCTTGTCAGACTTTTTCACGTTTAAAATGCACAAAATACACACAAAATGTGCCGTTAACCTTTTTGTGTTGACCTTGTTTTGCTCGTCGCACTTTCCAGATTTTTCTCCTGGAAAATATACGACGTCTAATTTTTATTTATG
Source organism: Metaphire vulgaris (assembly GCA_018105865.1). Taxonomy (NCBI): domain Eukaryota; kingdom Metazoa; phylum Annelida; class Clitellata; order Crassiclitellata; family Megascolecidae; genus Metaphire; species Metaphire vulgaris. The sequence continues at coordinate 2,271,920 of CM030856.1, forward strand.
ATTTTCAGACTTCCCCGCGAACCACTTGTGGTCCGCGGACCAGGGGTTGAGAACCACTGGCATAAGCGCCCACACACACGCCTAGGCACGAACGCACACACACACACACGCATGCACATACACACAACCCAGTTTTTTCCGACGTTACAGTTCTAAGAATGACCATCCTGCTCACTTGCTCAGCATTTGAAGACTATCGTGAATTAGTTCGATTTCTATCGATTCTGGCAATTTGGAATCTCGGGATAATCTTAGAAAAGCCCTCGGTAGAGTATAGAGGCTGTTTCGGAATGCATCATCGTCATTGTCGTGAACCAAGCGCCCGTATAAGCCTAGATGCCTGATCCCATATTTACAGTTTGATCCAATTCTGTCTGTTTAGAGTTATGTGGCTTAATAATGTCACTTCCCAATCGCCAAACTTGATAGATTTAAGAGCAAATAAAACGAATTCATTTCACATTTAAACTCAAGTGCAGAGGCGTAGCAGTCACTTGGACAACCTCGCCAAATGCCAAGGGCCCCCGACCTGCAAAGGGCCCCCGACCCGAGCCCAAAAATTTGTTTCGCAAAGTTGTAAAGTTATCAGATCGAAAGACCGACAAGCACAAAGAGGTCGTCAACATTTTCGCAAACTTGTCAGATCGTCTCTGGAAAAGGCCCCCTGCCCGTTTTTCGCCAAGGGCCCCCGAGCATATTGCTACGCCACTGCTCAGGTGTATCTTTTCCATAGAGATAATGGCTGTTTGCAGACGGCTTTAAGAATTGGTCCATAACGCGAATATTCGTAACAATAAAGTTGAGTTTAATCTAGTTAAAGAAGAACAGTATCTTAGGTCAGACAGTAAAACCCTTTTCCCTCATTGCTCAACAGTCGTCTCTTTATAAATACTTCTCAAAACGATCCGAACAGATTCCGAAATATCAGAAAGTTCCTAACGTTCCGAAAGGTTACCGAGAGCGATTTACTAAAACTTACACAACCACTCAGGACTACTAACAGACGACAATGATGTCATAGACTATCAGAAATTTCAAACCCTAGAGAGACACTGCATTTCCGTTACAATAACTATTCTCGTAGACTGCTTTTACAATTGCATCATCAAACGCCATTCTCTGCCCCATTTAACTGAGCAGCGTAAATGATCTTGTACAGTTTGGTTAGGATTGTTCGGCTGTCATCGGAGACTTGTGTCGGCGGCTCTCCGTTGAATTCTGTTGATGCGCCGATACGCTACACAGGCTATTAATTTCATATCGAAAAGAAAAACGAATGAAAGACCGAAAATTACCGAAGCCGAACCGACCGATGGCAGAGAAACCGTTTTGCCTTCGATGTTCAGAGGACAAAGAAGGACAAAAGAGGACAAAAGGCCTTTTATAATCGCCTTCATTTGTCGTTCAAACCGAGATATATCAATCCTTCTGAAGGATGCGACATGCGCCGTATACAACCGATGACCACGACTGCATGTCATCGGCATCTCCACGACGTCAAGAAATTAATCATCTCAGAACTATACATTTAATCGAGAAACTGTAAACATGCAATTCACTTTAAGGAGTTGTCCTTTTTATTTAAAAAACCTGCTATTAATAGCAATTATGCTTATGTGAAATACAATACAATGTGGACCAAAAAATTCCAAATCATTTTTATTTTGGCCATAACTTTATCAAAGTTAGAACTATCTTGGTATAACTCGGGGGATGTAGCTAAAAGGATCCATAACACATCTATGTTCCCCTCAACTCCCCTCCCCTACATTTTCGGTTCTGTCATTCTCACGGCGTACATGTATATACAACGGCCTACTGTGTCCGGATAAAACGGGATCCCTTGTGACAATGACGAAAAAAGTTAGTAAATATTCATAATTTAAAAAAATTAAATTCATTTTAGTCCTGACAGAATGTCAATTGTCATTCAAATAAAATTTGTGTTCGAAGTGTCCCCTCGTTGGCTCCAACACAACCTACAGGAAGCGCTGTCCATTGACCAATATTTCTGCATCGATAATAATTACCAGCTCATGATCAAGTTCATCCCATACATGTACATTCAGAAATCGCTCACGGAGTTCTTCAAATGGTTCTGATCTTTGTTCTGCAAACCTTCTCCTGCTTTATTCCACAAATCTTATCGTCAACCGGGATTAAATCACAGGACTGTTTGGCGACCAAAGATTATAGGCGGAATGAAATCAGGAGTTTCCTTTGTCGGCAGTTCAACAGTTCCGACTTCCAAGAGCTCGGTGAGCGAGTGCGCCAAATAATAATTATTCAGTATGGCATATTTTTAACGGAGATCACGTATAAGTTTTGGTAAGTATGTCAGAACTAAAGTGATTTTTTTTAAACTGATGAATATTTACTAGTGTTTACTACATCATTGTCGCAAGGGATCCCGTTTTATCCGGACACAGCGTATATATAATGTTGATTTAACAGTTTTTAAAAATAGTAATTATTTAAATTTTGGAATAGGTTTAATGGTAGGGCCTACTTTGAGTGCATGTGCTCAGTCGTAGTCTCGAGAGCTCACAACTGTTGATAATGAGCGACTGAGCTTCGATAGCAATTGATAGCTTAGAGGTGGCCTATAGCCATCTGCAGAGTGCAAACTGCTAGTTTTTTTTCTTTGCCTATTAAGCACCCGCGGTATCATGCTAATTACCCGTCTATTACCCTATCATATGTCTTTTAGAAGACAATCATTTTGAGTTACGGCAACGTTCGATGTTCTATTTGATTTTTGCCTTCAATGGATTGCAGCAGTCTGTTTTAAAAAAATTGATGCAACAATGTCGATAGTTAGCAGTGATGGGCAACTAACTAAAAATACATTAGTTTAACTACAACTAAATTTCAACTAGAAGTAAGTAGTTAAACTATTAGTTGCAAACTGACTTTCTGAAATAGTTAACTATACTAAAAATAGTTAAACTTTTTACAACTAATTTTACAACTATTTCTCAGGTATCAGGATCGCTGAGAGGGAGGGCAGGGGATTTGTTGATTTGAGATAGGAAGCAAAAGTCAGTCACGAATACAGAGATATTTTTATGGTGCACAAAGTGGTCATCAGCCATATTATGCATCGCTTTTTCGCAGAATTTATTCATTTTAGTGTGATAGCATTAAATTTTTCCGAGGTCATCTCCAAAAAGCTGGACAAATTGATTAAACGGGTCCCGTGTTTTATTCGGGCCTGTTAAGGGGGATCCCCCGCCTCAAACCCCCTTCCAAATTCAGTACTGACACAAATTTTTGCATTAAACTGTGTCTCTTTCCCTCCACCCATGTTAATTTCCCTCCCCCAAAGCCCTGGAGTCTGGATAAAACACTGCACGGATCATACGACAATAATAATAGTATTACAAAGGCACAGAACAATTTCCTAGCATGTTTCAAACCCAGTGGACCGATTCTTTAGCGATGACGGAACGCTTTCTCTCTTGACGAATGTGGAAACTCTTAATTCGAAGGAAGACAAGTCATCCAGTCAGATTTGCAAGACACTACTTCTGCTGTTCACCGGCGCGTCAGCAACGCGGTCGCGTCTGCGCCACCGAATTCGGGCTGCGTGGCCAAATGCGCATCCACACCAAAGCCAAGCGACAGTCGACGGACTCTCACTGCCACTCTGAAAATGTCGATACTTTCGCATTGTTGAAGCTGTTCATCAGTCTTAACTACGTGCACATGTCCTTTCTACAGCGATACGTCTAAACTAACAATCAGAAAAAGCGGGTTTTCACGTGTGCTGTAAGGTGTGAAGACTTAATTGCCTCGGACGCGTTTTAGGCTTTTCTTTGAAATGTTAGTCTGCAGTGGCGCCACCTAGCGAAAACACACAGGCGTGCTCTATAGTTAATGAAAACCAGTTCGTTTCCTAATAAAGGATTTGCGTTAGGAAAGGGGCAATACGCCGGAATTAACTGCGAGAAATGCAGTCTGTCTGTGGACTGTCTCTATGACTCCATGTTAATTCCTGAACAACTGTTATTGTTGGTTAATGGTGCTTGGACAGAGCATGAAATGAACGACCACCCAGTGTGTTGCTACCTCTCCGTCGTACAGGTATTGTCGACTTTCTTCAGCAAATGTTCAAGGCTGATTTTACTCCACATATTGCTCGGAAATTGTGTCAGAATTCGTCACAAACCCCAAACATTCTGACGCAAACCCTTTATTAGGAAACGATCAGATTTCGATAGTTTGTCCATCTTACTAGAAATTTGCAAAATTTATCTGACAAAAACAGACTGGTAATAAAACAAAGACACCACTGTGACGTTATTAAAGCAGACGATAATAAGTATGCAAGGAAGAAAATTTATTCGGACACTGTATTAAAAGCCTCAGTTGCTAATCTTAGCAACCAGACATAGGATCTCATCTTCTATGAACGCGTCTTAAATCAAGTCTGCTTTTTTCTGTACGTGGCGCAAATGCACTTGAAACGTGATTTTAAATGTGAAAGAAACTTTTTAATGATTTGACCCCTTTAAATGATTTTAAATTCACGCTATAATGTCGCAGAAGTACAACGAATTCCAAGGCTGTTAACCCAGGCGTTCTCAACATCTTCCAGTGAAACGGCGTGTTTTTTCGTTTTCACGAGGCCACCCGATCACTGTATGCATATACTGTAATTGTACAAATATAACTCATATTCTGTATTGTTTCTTTGAAAGGACATTTCTTGGTACTTGAAGATCTTTGATCGAAAATTGATGATCTGGAGTTGCAGGAATGCCATCCAAAGTGTCACTCTGGACAGTCATTCGTCGCCTTATCTAGGTCAGGAACGTCAGTCACCGTCATGTATTCAATCTGCGCTTTACTTTCAATGATCACGCAACTTTACGCAAGTAGAAACATGTATGCAATACGTCGAATGTATATGTAGGCCTATGTACATTATGCATACAGCGTAGCATTATACAGTGTTATGCTGTATACTGGATTTCGTGTCTACGGTAGTTCGGGAAAATCCAGATCCGAAAGAATAATTCAATCTAGAATTTATCTGGATTTGCGTTGTCTGTAATTTAAATGCAGATTTTCTGTAGAGATTTCTCTCATCACAGAAGAATGCTTCTCCCAGTGACCAAGGCAATGGCATTATACTGTTGATTTAACGCTGTACTATTCGCTTCAGTCTCAACACTTGGATGCCGTTTCGTAGTGGAGTGCACATGGGAGTGCTCTGGACAGAGGCAGTCAATTGATGCTTAATGAGATTTCTCTTTTTAAAATTGTCATCCGGCTTTTCGTAGATTTGTCCTGTAATGTCATTGGAAAAATCTGGTCGATTTCGTGGCATCACAGAGGCAGAGAAATAGCTTCATGCAAGGGTAAGTTATCCTCAGCGTCATGTGCGTCATTCTAGCCCCATGAAGTGGCATAGGGGTTCACTTCTTCCCCTCTTTATTTTAACTTAGACTGGAAGCGATGTTTGACAAAAACCAATACAACATGTTTATTGCCTAGTCGAACCTAAAGGGGTTTACCGGTGTATCGGTTACCTTAATGGCTGCAACAAAGCTTAAGTCATACCTTCTATAAGTCTAGCAAAATGCGGATTCATAGATATGCATGCAGAAGAATAATTGCGGTCGCTTTGACCAATTGAGACTCACAGATCGTAATTAGCAGCCATGACTCGGCCTCCCAAATACAGGCCTATTTAGCGACGGTCAACCAATAGTACCGTTTCAAACAGCAATTTAGTAGCTCTTTGTTCTTTCTACATCGATTATTTTGTTCCGTATTAACACCGACTGGCACCATTCGTCTTCTGCTGAACTCGTGAGTTGCTGCATGAGCCGAAGTACAGCGGGACTTTCTTTAGTATCTACATCTTTTCAAAGTCTGCCTTGCTGCTTCCAAACTCCCACTCTTGACTGATCTCTGGAACTGACTTTGCACGGCTGACCACTAGACTTCGGCTATCGCCAATTCAACTGTAGATTAAGCGCCTAGGAATAAGCAACTACTGTTGTACCTACTTTCAGCGCTATCGAAATTCACGAGATTCTACTTATTTACTTATCTAACTTGAGTCCATATATATATATATATATATATATATATATATATATATATATATATATATATATATATATAATATATCCATGGCTCATGGAATCGCGTCTCTAGCCCTCCCTGGTGTAACGGACCCTCCCACAGGTTGTTCGCCTGATTGGCCTATCCTAGGCCGGCAGTGGTTACTGGCTTCGATGATCGCCTAACTTCGTATACAAAATGTTCATTCAAAATATATGAACTGCACCTAATACGACACTCAAAGTCTCATCGGCACCCAATACCATCTGGTTTCCGTTCTTCCACTTCTGCTCTGAGTCGCTGCAGTACAGACCCCCTAAAGCCTCAGCCTCATTTAGGAAGCCCAGCAGCATCACTTGCAGCGTCAGCATCGTGCATTTGCCGCAGCAGCTGTACAGTAGCTATTGGGTAGTCGAGAGACGAAAACAACTGTCCCTATTGGCAGTAATCTGTGAGTGTATAACTTAATTGTGAAAAATGAAGGTAAATTCTGGAAAGTGATCGACGAAGATCGCTATTCTCCGTCAGTGACTGCGCATGTGGATCGAGTGGAAGGACACCGTTTCTCCAACTGGAACGACGTCCACCTCAGGATCCAGAACGCTTCGAACGCCGATCACTCGGGCGTCTACCGCTTCACGGTCACGCATTGGGACGGACCGAAAGAAGAGCAGAGGATATTCGTTGACCTCCTCACGGATGCGAAACACAAGACCAGAAAGACATCGACCAACGAAAGACACCGACTGACAGCCGAGAAACACTCAAGCCATCCGCTTCACTGATCATCCTATATATGTCGACATTTTCATAAGACAAACACAGAATATATACTCAATGCAACTGCAGAGTACACTTTGTACTACCTGACCAACGATGCGCTGCACATCTTATTAATTATGCAAGGCACAACGGACAAGGAAAAGTCAAAAAACGCATAGTTATAAGTCTACGGTGTTACTCTCGTAGACTTCCATGTCTCTGACTTCCTGTAAGCTCACATCGAAAATATTTTAACTTTTATTGCATTAATTTTTAGAACCAAATATTGTATTCCTATTTGTCACTTTAAATTCCGATGAGTTTCAAAAATAATATTTGGTATTTTCAAATAGCTCGTATAGGCACTGGTCCAGACTTGCACAGGACAAGAGTCACACCAATCAGAGGCGGCTCCACAGGGGACCCGAGGACCCGTCTCCCTCTGACTTTGATGCTCTGTTTAAGCTTACTTACTAATTTGTACAAAATTTAATACGTGTGAGCTTAGAACCAGCTGACAAATCTGCAATATCGGGCGATTTTTGTTTCTTTCTTTGCTTAAAAGTGAAGTTTAATCTTATTGTGTGTTGCTATTAATGAATTACAGCACTAGTTTCTCGTTCTTTGTTTTTCATCATTCCGTTACATATGTTACATCTATAATCACCTTGATTAATATTATTTATAAGTTTTATTGTGTTCTACAGTCCCGTGAAAAAGTCTTGCATAGGCTGTGAAAAATATGTATCTCGTACACAAGCAAGTCTGTATTGCAAATTTCTTGCTAACTTATTATGTTTTGGACATCGTGTGGCTTTACTTTATGTTCTGCAATCAGTTCCCACACATTTTTTTAAAACTTTAGCACACTTCTGGCCAATTTATGTAGCGCCAGGTGCCCACGGCTGAAAATTGCCAATGTTCTCGCTTTCTTGATTACAGTCCTCTTACAGGTTTGTGCCCAAAATCTTTTGAATATTACTGCAGTTTTTATTTCTTTTTGTTTAGGGGCCCTGAAAAGGACCGTTTGATGTGTTTTATCCTGGCTAATATTTTATTGGCCAGCCTTTGTTCTTTATTTTTCCCCGATGCTTTTGTTGCTGTTGTTGTTGTTATAGTCATTCCAGTCCATTCTTCTCTATCATCCGTCCATCCGTCTGTTGGTGTTTCTTTGTATTCGACCGAAATAAGTCAATTTGCGTATTTGGCAGATATTAAAGAATTTTTCGTTTGGTATTGGCTCTTTTTTATAACTTCTGCGTTTGTTTATTTGTTTTTACTGTCCGTGATAATGATATTCTATGCATTTTCCCGATGGAAAGCATTTCGCGGGCATCTAGTCTAGTCTTTGTCTTATTTTCTATTTGACGGAATATCCAATAATAATAATAATTAGATATATCAATCGCCTGTGCACCTTATTCATCCGCAAAAGGATCAGTTCGAGGTGAAAGATCAACAAGGTTATGTGCATAGGGGTCGTCCATAAATTACGTCACGCTAATTTGGCACAAACGTCGGACCCCCTAAAATATGACGTCACAACGGGCCGACCCCCCCCCTCCACGCACATTTTCGTCTTCCGAAGAGTCTTGACAAGCAAAAAAGGCCATCCTTGTATTTCCTCTCGAAAAACCCTGACAAGCAAAAAATTGGTCATAATTGTATTTTTTCCTCTCTAAAATCCCTGACAAGCCCAAAAAAGGTCAGACAAGCAAAAAAATGTCAAAGGTCATGACCTAAATTTGTTTTTTTGCGTGACGTCACATTTACTACGGAACCCCCTCCATCGTCACACTTCGTCACAAATGGCCTGACCCCCCTTAACCGCGTGACGTAATTTATGGACGGACCCGTAGCCAGTAGAAGAGGCTATGGAATTAAATGCAACCGAAACGAATATGTTTCAGTATAATTAAATCTTAGACTTCTATAGCGCCACTTCATACTACATAGATGCATAAGCCGTTTGCACACCAAACCAAAATCACCAAAGAGTCAAGTCGAATCCAGGATGGGTCTATCAAGTGGAAAAATCAGAAGACAGTCTACGGTGGATAATTAATCTAAGTGATAATGACGATCTTTTACTTTTTAATCGTGCTCTGAAATTTGATATTGCATTTGCAGAGCGCACGTGCTGTTCCAGAGTTTGTGAGCGGCCATTGGGAAAGGCAGTATACGAAAGTATTCAATTCATTATATTAGAAGATCTGAGAGAAAAGACAATTCTATAAAAAAATTATCAGAAACAGAAACGCTCTCTTATTATTATTATTATTATTATTATTATTATTATTATTATTATTATTATTATTATTATTATTATTATTATTATTATTATTATTATTATTATTATTATTATTGTTATTATTATTGTTATTATTATTATTATTATTATTATTATTATTATTATTATTATTATTATTATTATTAAAGTTAAGATTGCTGTGGTAACTAGTCCATAAGGACTACGTGAACCAACGTGAACAGTGCCAAAACAGAATCACAACTAGTTCGAAATAGATCTTTAGGCGCTTCTTAAACGTATCTAGTGATGGTGAGATTTGAATGGCCAGTGGTAGACCATTCCAAACCCGTGCTGCCGCCACGGAAAATGCGCGATCACCCACGGTGGAAAGACGCATTCGCGGGACGAGTAGAGCTGCAGTGGAGGCCGATCTCAGACGTTGTCGACCATCGAGATCTGAGACACGATGCAGTTCTGTCTTTAGGTATGCTGGGCCAATGCCATTCAGACACCGGAACATCAGTGACGCCAGTTTATTATTATTATTATTATTATTATTATTATTATTATTATTATTATTATTAGCTAGACGATTTCTATAGCGCAATATGCATGGCAAAAGTGGTCAAAGACAAGAGCGCTTGACAAAACTACGTTTGTATTTGATACGTTCTGGCACTGAAAGCCAGTGTAGGTCTACCAGTAGAGGTGTTATGTGGTCGCTCCGTCCGGATCGTTGCATCAAACGCGCGCGGCGTTCAGCACCGTCTGAAGACGGTTGAGGAGATAACTGGGAGTCCCTGCGAGGGTGGCGTTGCCATAGTCCAGTCTTGTCAGCACTAAAGCACGAGCCACTGACCAGCGACTTAAGGACTCTCTTATCAATGTAGGGTAAACTAATGGAATCCTGGCCACCTTAAATGTTTGAAAGCTCCAAACCAGTTGTCAGTACAATTTTTATCCAATTTTGCGCTATAATATCATGAAACGGACGGCAAATTTACTAAAAATGCTTTTTAAAGTCACATAATGTATAAAATTCTATTTTTAAAAGAATAAAAACGGCAAAACGAGAAATTCACAATTTCCTGGCCACATTATTTCAATCCTGGCCATGTGGCCAGGATTAGAGCATAATATTTTAGCAAGCTCTTTTATCGAAGCGATGTCAAATTACCATTGTAAAATTTGAATGATCCACTATGGCAGTGGTTCTCAAGTCTCAACCCGTGGTCCGCCGACCAAAAGTGGTCTGCGAGAGGGGCTAGTGCCTAGTAGCCGCGGCAAATTCTTAAAAAACGCTAATAAAAATTACATATATATTTTCCATGTCAGTGGCGTTGCCATGGGTGAGTTGGGGGTTAACCCCCCCCCTTGGGTGCCCGGACCCAACATGTTTTAGAGCAAGCAGCACAATTAAATAAGGTGACGCCCCTTTTTGCTTGTTGGGGCACTGGGGAGGAAAACGAATATCACACCTGATGAAATTTTTTGCTTGCCATGATTTTTCTCAATTTTCAGGTGGCCCGTGAGAAATTTCTTATCTTTAAAAGTGGTCCGTGAGGCAAGGAGATCTAAGAACATGCAGATTCAGGTGTAGACTTGTTTCTGTATTTGGCATGATCTTGTTCAAGTTGTTCTCCTCCATGCACTATGGAAACCCACTTAATCATACTTACAAGAACTATGGGTACTGAAAATTGGATTAAATGCGTTTTTTAACTTAGCATGATTTAAAGTGGCTTAGAAGGCATTACTGGATAAAAGTTTTGTGTAAAATAATCATTTATGATCTACAAAACAGCTGCATTAAGTGAACTTGTCTTGCATTTAGCCTAGTATACAGTAGGCTACAAGAATATATAATATTCATTAATTTTATATTTAATAAAATTCTGAAAACAATTAATAGCCTAACTAGGCCTATTTAATAAACTAGATGTCAGCTCAGCTGAAAATAATAATCAAACAGCTTTCATTGACTATCATAGAGGCTGTCATTGCCCATTTAAAGCACAACTACAATATTCATAACTAACTTCAGGTTTTGAAGATATAAAACATTTGGTGTAGGTATATGCAGTCCAAAGAGTCTCTGTGAGAACAAGCTTAAAATTTTAATGCTAATTTATTAGTGCAACTGTTCTTAGAAGTTCTGATCTAGAGCTACTCTAAAAATCACATCAGGTCTTACAACTCGCAGCAAGAAGAAAATGCAGACTAAACTAATTATAATAAATATCAATTTAGAGAAACATTTTTGTAGAAATGTTTTGGCATACAACCAAAGAACATTAGGCCTATACACACTTTTCACAAACAAATATATTGTTCTCAACATTAGCACACTCTTCATGAACCCATGAAAAACAGTCACTGCACTGAATCCATTCTTCTGTTGGCTGATCAGTTTCAGATTCGCCACAAATAAAGCAAAAGTCAGACTTGTGCTGATTCCTACTAGGCCTAGTTGTATTACTGCAACTCATTCTCTTTTTTGGTTTCCTTTCTTGACATCCAGAAGTATACACACTTGAATGTGCTGCCTGATAGTTTCCGCTATATTGGTTCACTTTGCCAACATGTTTATCTGTAATTTTAATTCCGGCTTGACCTTTCTTTGCTCTTTTGTAGTCTCATCCGTCATCAGTGGTTTCTTAAAATCTTTGCTGATCTGTGTTGATGATTCATCTTTGCTTTGCTGCAGAATAGGTGCAATGCAGGCTTTTGAATTATTTGCATCCTCTTGGCATTTTATTCTTAGACTGTCTTCCATGCATTTATGTCTCACAGCCGCTGTTCCTTCAGGCTGTCGAAGTCGTAATTCAGGATGGCGTCGTTTTACACCACTCCACCACTTTTCTGAAGGCAATCCATTCACGAATTTTACTCCAAACTTTTCTGCAAATTGGCTTGCATAAACAAAGAAAGGTCGCTTTCCAAAACCAATGCCAAGAGAAGCCCTGTTTCCAGCATAATCCACTAGTTTCATTTCCTGCTCAAAAGATAATTTTGTTGGATGACCTGGTCGTGCACTTAAGCTGGTCTTACCAGCCACCCGAGTGTGTAGTGTACATCGGGGTATTCCAAACATTTGGCTCGCCCTTCTCTGTGACATGATGCGACTTGTCACAGCACTGACTGCCGATTTCATATTGTCATCTGTCCAATTTAAGCATTTCCCTCGTTTTGTGTGTGTTTTCTTTACACATAAAGGCCCAGTGGTCTTTGAATTGCCTAGAGAATGGCTGTTCATCTTATGTTTACCCATAATAAAATGTAAGAGATAGATGCAAAAATCCTATAAAATCAAGACAAGTGATTGCTGTAAAATCTGTAACAATCAGTACTAAAACAAATTCTTACATATTTCATTTTAATAATAAATAATAATAATAATTATGCACTTCTATAGCACCATTTCTAACACTCAAGGGTATCAATTGATGGTACTTCAAATCCATCTGCAAAAGACCAGGTCATTCCAAGCTTAGCTGCCAGAAAACAAGTAAGACTCCAGGCCTTTGGGGGATTGACTTGGCTGGAGGGGAAGAGACTCAGTTCAATGCAAAAATTTGTGTCGGTGTTGGGATCTGGGGATTGAGGTTTGAGGACGGAATTTCCCCCCTATGAGGCCTATATAATACACTGACCATGAAGTATCCCATACTTGATAAATATAACTGCCATGCCAAAACAGTAGGAAAATTTTTAATAGGCTAATAGGAAAATAAGCAAACTGGCACAAGGAATAAAAAGTATTGAATTATCTATTGTAAATATAAATCATAATCATCATGTACATGTATATAAGCAAACATGTATATAAGCAAACATTTGCTATTATCACATCACCAAGTGCATACTGTTTGCGTTTAAACTAATTCTGGCAACAAGAACACCAACCCTGAGCTGGGCAAACTGGCCAGAATTATGTAAAATTTCGACCAGGTTTGTATTAAACAGACAGACGTTAGTTTCGCTGGTCTCAAACGCTCCGTCGACGATCGGATGCCTCAAAATTTTCAGCAAATAGTCTAGAGTGTTATATTTACAAAATTTAAGCGCTACAGTAATAATAAATGACGTTAAACGACCATAAATGTAATTTGAAAAAGTTTATTCTGTCAAATATGTTGTTGAAACTCACTTCTAAATGCTCAAACTTTGATACGAAAAAACCTCGAAATTAGCAAAACCAAAAATATTTAAAATATTTTCGGCGAATAGAACGCAGAAAAAAATGCCTAGATTTCAAAGACATTAATGCGCAAAGCACAATTATCGCGCATAAGTAGCATTTCAAAAGTGGCCAGGATTGTAATGGATGGCCAGGGTTCCATTAGTTTACCCTATGTGTCATTTCTAAGTGAAATGGCCAGGAATCGATAAATATTGGTGAGTACGAGTGAATTGGGCGATTTAAATTTATTTCTAGCTACAGTACAGTATTCTACCGCTCTGCATTGGCTATGGACAAAATATGGCCTATGCATGCCATGCTCAGCGAGCAACCGGTTATGAGAACGAGTTTTAATCCTGATATCTTGTTGGTTCTAGTAATGACCAGATCAATAAAGTTTAGGGTCTGATGCAGGCCCGTCTTTACGTGTTAAAAATCGGGCACAGTGCCTGAGGCCCCGCGCATCTTAGAGGCTCCGCGCCGCGCGCAAACTTTCTTTTTGCTTGTCAACACTCAAAAACGTTTGGAGATTACCTTTTTTCCTTGTCAACATTCAAAAACTTTGGAGATGACCTTTTTTCCTTGTCAACATTTGATCTTCACTTCTATGGCCCCGCAGGCCGCCAGGTGCCCGGGGCCCCACACAGGTATAAGACGGGCCTGGTCTGATGAAAGTTGCAGCCATTAGATTTGATAGCACATTGTATAAGGAACTACAATAATTAAATATATATATTCATAATAGAGACATTTGCAAGAGGAAAGAGGCGGATGGAGAGAAAATGACTTCTATTAGACTACACAATTAGCTCTAATTTGGACTTGCGCAAAATAAAGCATTTAATTTACAGCATATTCTTCTAAAAATGAAATCGTCGTACAACACTGCTAATAAGAGACTTAGAACTCTAATTGTGAGAATCTAAAAGACTTTTTACCCAACAGTAGCCGCTAATTCTCCAACGTTTTCAGCTTCGATGTCATAAAATACTTTAAACTCTGTCGTGAAGTTAAACTCCGATTTGTCTTTGAGGAGGATTTTACCAGACGTGCCATTTGCGCCATTCAGAATGATATACATTTTGTCCTTTGGCCCGGGACCATCATTGAAACAGAATTTCACTTTGTAATCTGAAACCAAAGATATCAATCCATCTTTAAAGCAAATGAAACCATCAGATACCGAATTCTAGTTTAATTATACAGGAAAGAGAAGATGCGCAATAGTTTCGAAATACAGAGGCTGAGAGAGAGCGAAAGGTTGACCAGTGACAACTCCGTTATTTTTGAATGAACCTATAATCTTCAAACGGTCTATTTGACGTTGTTCGACCGGTTCCCATCGGAACAACAAAACCAAGCAAGATCGAGCGCGGCTAGTACTTGAATGGGCCACCCTTCCGGGATCGAGTCTTGGTGGCGGCAGCCAACTAGACCGTTAGTCGCCTAGGATTAGTGGCGTACAAGCCACCTGCATCGCTGCTTTCCTAGTATACGGAGATCAACGCCGGTGTAGGAGGCAAGCTGGAATCTAGGCACATTTTGTGCTCTAAAGTTCAAGATACCCGGAGGCACGATGAACGATGGAGTACAACGTACGCAGAGACACGATAGCGAGAGGCAGCATAGACTCTAGAAGAATTTCATACTCTATAAAGTCCGAGATACCTGCAGGGAGTGTAGGCACGGTGGACTCTAGATTACAAGCAGATTACGTTCACACTGTACTCTAGAAACTACGTAGCGGAAAGTTATTGTGGACTGCAAAGTAACAATTATTATTATTATTATTATTATTATTATTATTATTATTATTATTATTATTATTATTATTACTACTACTACTACTACTACTACTACTACTACTACTCTACTATTACAACAACTACAACTACCATATACTACTACTACCACCACGAATACTACTACGAGTACTACTACGAGTACTAACACTACTAATACTACCACTACTACAATATACTTTAGAATTTACATGGCCAAAAGGTATTATGGACTTTAGAGCAGGCTGCATAAGGTCGGATAGGGGAAAATTCTCCTCCCAGTCATGTACCCCTTTCTCAAAATATTTACATTTCAGTGTGTGATGCGATAACAATGTCTCACCACATCCCCGCTGAACTGCCATAAATCCCTCCAATGACTGAGGAGAGTTTATGCAGCGCTGCCCTGGAGTAACAATTTCTGACCGCATTAAATTCAAACGAATAATTATTGTTTCTGCAGCACTTCGAAGTGCGATCCCGTTATACATTACTGAGCTTTTCAAATTACCCTCTTTCACTGCACATCGCCAGCTCCGCTCCACTGATCGGAAGAATGTTTATGTCCCCAGATCACACACACTGCTCTTACTCAGCGTCGAGCATTTGCAGTGACTGGACCCTCCCTCTGGAATGCCTTGAACCCATCCATTCTGGAATCACTTCTTACTCCCTCTCTCACTCTGTTCAATGCGAGGGCTAAAGTCTCACCAGTTCATCATGCGATCCCAATGCCAGAAGCGCCTTTGAGTAGAAATATAAGAGGCGCTATACAAATGCTACACTACATCACATTATAATAATAATTATTATTACTACTACTACTATGACTACTACTATACAACAAAGCCTACTACTACTATTGCTACTACTACTACTACTACTACTACTACTATTACTACTACTACTACTACGACGACGACGACGACGACGACGACGATGACGACGACGACGACTATTACTACTACGACTACTACTACTACTACTACTACTACTACTACTACTGCTGCTGCTGCTACTACTACTACTACTATTGCTACTACTACTACTACTACTACTACTATTGCTACTACTACCACCAGTGGCGGCTCCAAGAACTGTTGGTGCAATGAATTTATAGGAAGATCCCGCCAATTGTCAAAGGAATTATATGTAAACGGCTTAGAAGAAATCTGTAGATTTGATTTATGAAATATTATGTTCCGAATTGACAGAGTAAAAAAGTCATTGTAGTCTGGTTTTACAAAGTCATAGTACAAAGTCGATTTTTCTTTTGCTGGAAGCGAATTTGTCGATGACATTGTTTATGGATATGTCCATGTCTTTGTGAACATACATCAAGGCTAATCCGTTTAGACGATCATCTTCCAATGAAGACGCATTTTTGGTTGGCCGGTGAGGGATGCATCCCCAAACATCCCCAACGTGGAACCGCCCGTGACTACTATTACTACTACTACTACCACTACTACTACTACTACTACTACTACTACTACTACTACTACTACTACTACTACTACTACTACTATTACTACTATACTACTACGACTATTACTACTACTACTACTACTACTGCTGCTGCTGCTGCCGCTGCTGCTACTACTACTGCTACTACTACCATTACTACTACTACTACTGCTACTACACCACCACTACTACCATTACTGCTGCTACCATACCACTACGACTATTACTACTACTACTACTACTACTACTGCTGCTGCTGCCACTGTTACTACTACTAATACTACTATTATTACTACTACTACTACTACTACTGGTAGTAGTAGTAATAGTAATAATAATAATAATGCATATTTACTTCTTAGTAATTGACTACAGTAGCCTAGGCACTAGGCAGTGCTGCATAGAGTACGTTAGGCCAGCGTGCAGGCTTAGTTGCGCATACTATAGAATGTAGTTATTGGGTACTCTAGAGTATATTGTATCTAGGTACGATGTACTCTGCAGTACATTGTCCCTAGAGTACGTCATGCCTGCCACATCCGACACTACGCTCGTTCGAATACTTGACTCCCGTAATGATAATAGTCTTATAGACTTATATAACCTTATAACCTTAATAATCCTAAATGGGTGACATGATTTTCAGAATTTAAAAAGTCATTTACACAAATTAGAATAAAACGCGAATTATTTCGAGTTTTCGACCCGTTTTCTTCAACCGCCTCTTCTCTGACAAGTGTTGACATCTCACAGAACAGTAATTGTCGAAACTGTCTGAATGCAGGAAATTACAGACTTGCTGTTTCTCTATTGATAGAAATGCGAAAATCTAACCGAAGCCATCGCAGCTGCTGAGGAAGCAGCAAACGACCGAAATCGTAGCGAGGCTGAAGAGCTTCATGTTGACGGAATTAAGATGCTGCTGAGATTGAATCCAAACGACGTCTTCTTGAAATAATCGGCATCCATACTGTCTTTTATCGACCACCGAGCCACGTGCTTTTTTCCTAACGGGTGTCTTGAACACCTGTTTGCACTCTAAGCGCCACTGGATCATCGATGTTCAGGCAAAATATATTTGGAAAAACAAATCAGAAAATGACACCAGATCAAAGGAACAGAACGTATTTATAACAGCCTGTGAATGTAAGCGTAAACGATAGGAACTGGTTCAACTGGTAAGAGCCTGATTGCATTTCTGATTAGATACATTTGTTTTCCGTCTCCTGCAGGTGTACACAATTCGAAACAGTTTCATAAATTTTTGAAGTTATGTAGTTAGGTATTACTTGAATTCACTACTTATTAATCAAATGATAATTTCATTGATATTTTTAGCCTTGCTGCGACAGAGTCTGACATTGCTTCATCGGAACACGGGGATGGGCTTAAGATTAGCAACGTTATCGCCTTTTCCGGAACATATACTGTCATTTTCGTACTGAAAACAAGAAGGCTGTCATTCTGACAGAGGCGGATCTAGGGGGTGCAGGGGGGTACAGATGTCCCCGGGCGCCGAGGTGCGGGGGCGCCAAAATTGGTTTAAAGTAGGATGTTCCGCTACGGGTGATGACCGTTTTTTGCCTGTCAGGGTATTCGCGAAGTTGAATGAAGAATGAAGGGGCGCCAAAATGGGCAGAACGGCGCCCCTTTTTTACTTCATATGATTTTCGTCAAGTTGAGGGGGCGACATCAGTATGCTTTGTCCCCAGGCGCCGGACACTCTAGCTACGCCCCTGTATTCTGACCTGATCAAGTAAAATTGCATGACAGTCGCAGCGTTGCCTCAGAGTTTCTCCGTGGATTGGTTTTCTGAATCCAAACCCAAGCCAATCCACCCGTGCGCAGTACAGTAGAACATGCATCGCATGCGACCAAACGTTTCAAACATCCAGTTTGGAAACCTTGACTTTTGAGTGATATTAATATCTGAGTTTCATCTGGATGCGTGTCAGACGTTATCATTTCTAAGTGAACTCGTTCTATCTTCCTTTGACGATGGAAAGCCGGCCTTTATCAGTGAACGACATAAAAATATAATAATAATAATAATTATTATTATTATTATTATTTTATTATTATTATTATTATTATTATTATTATTATTACCCAGTGGCGGCTCCACCGAGGGGGACCAGAGGCCCGTGCCCCTATTGAGTGCCTGGCCCTCCAGTGGCCCCTGTTGGGACCCTATACTTCAAGCTACATACATTAAACAACAAATGGTTGCCCCATGATTAGAAGTTGCCCCAACGGCCCCACATGCCAAATCCTAGAGCCGCCACTGTTATTACCAGACAATTTCTTCAGCGCAATATACAAAACTAAGATTAACCCTTTCACTACCGATTTAATTTTTTTAGAAAAAAAATTTTTTTGAAGTCAAAAGTGAAGTAAATGGAAAGCTTTTAGACACCTAAGCACAATTTTTAATTAAAACAGTAATTAATTATATAATTATGGGTATGACTCCATATGGAGTCACTGGTGGTCAAAGGTCCCCATGACTCCATATGGAGTCATAAAGGTGTAACATTGAGTAATCAATAATAATGATTGCTATTAAAGTTTGCAAGTTGTAGAACTACAGTGTTACTGTTGCTTAGCAATCATGTTTGCTAGAAACCAAATTCTGTCCCTGTGACACACATTGACAGCCCCAGTTAATTCACCTAAGTCCACACAGCTGTGGCACAACTTGCACTAATGCTTTGGTTCAGAATGAAGGGAAATGCAGAACACTGTGACATCTGACTTCCCTTCTGGAATTATGGCATACTTCTTCGCTAGTTTCTCTGTTATTTCATGCTCAGTTGAAGTGTTGAATACAGATGTAGAAGACATTGAAGGTTCACACTTGCAAACTAATATGGCCCCTTCTGTTCATGAATCAGTGCTTCACCTGTCGTTTTTTAACTTGACCAAGTCATGATGTGATATTCTTATGGTTTTCCTTTCACAGGCAAATGAGCATCCCTAAGGGATAATGACACCCAGGTCATGAGACATGGTTAAGGGATATGCGGGAAATTTCTCCGGGTGGAGAGACGGTGATTGTCAACAGAATTGATATACTGTAGTTGCATTGCGGCTGGTTGCCAGTCGGTGTTAAATTAGAATTAAAACCTTTAAGATTTTGGCCTACATCAGAGCTCACTGTCTAACTCAAATGATTGTTTGCTCTCTGCCAACTCTTTAGTGGCAAATATATTACTCAAAACTTTTGAGGCAGTGACAGAGCTGAGGGAGCTCACGACTATCCTCCATAGTCAGTAGTGGCTACACAGGGGGGCCTGTGCCCCCTATTGAGTGCCTGGCCCCCCAGTGGCCCCCTGTTGGGACCCTATACTTAATACTACATACCTAACATCAAATGGTTGGCCCCCATGATTAGAAGTTGACACCCCAACGGCCCCCCTTGCCAAATCCTGGAGCCACCACTGCCCATAGTCCCCTTGTCAGACTATATTGAATGTGCATGTCTGTCTTCTGTCCATTAGCGCAGCCACAAGAGGGACAGCGTCTTGGGGGCCCTCGAGCAGGCCAACAGTAGTGGGGAGGTTCTCGCAGAGACATTTATAAAATTTTATCTAACAAATTCAAGATTTAAATCTGGTATTAGGCCTATGCTAAATTGGGGTGGCTGGGTCTCTGCCCCAGACCTCTCTAGGAGAACTTAAAACCTAAGGAACGTTTTTTCAATTGGGGAGTGCCAAATGCCAGTGTGCTGTCATGAAGATTCAAACATATGCACCAAATTTCAAGATTTTAATCTAATATTACCCCAAAATGTGTGGCCATAGCAAACCCACTCCCCCCATTCAACAGAACCCAGGCTATGCCACTGTCATACTCTATAGAGTCCATCTGGTGTACTATGTGATCAATAAGTCCTTCATTGACGAATTTCTCAAATATTTCTTAGAGAATAAAACTCTGTCTCAGATCTGCAGTTGGTGCTTTAGTTCCGTTCACAGCCATTGACTCCAAATGGCGTCATGCATAAAAACTCGTTTTTCTAAAAGTGTTTTGAAAAAATTCATTCACGTTTTCGGTTGTGCATTCAATAATAATACATGAATGGTAGAATATTTTTCAAATCTAAAAAAATGCACTAAAAGTATTAAAAATTTGCTTGAGTACTTAAAATAAATATTGTGCTCCAATGTGGTAACTTCAAATTAGCACAATGCCTCCATCAAAGAGGTTAGCTTGGTGCTAAAATGCCTATTTTAGACAAAATATGCATATTTTATGTATCAAATAAAATAATTGCTTGTACTTGCATTCTGGAGTTAGAAAATCACAAGTTTATACAATGACTCCATTTGGAGTCATTGGTAGTGAAAGGGTTAAGCCTATCTTTCCCGTCATGATTGATGGCCAAAATTACTAGACTATTCTTAACACATAGTAGTAGTAGTAGACTTCTTTAGCGCCATTGTAGTAGTACATCTGCACCAGTCGATGGTCGCTTCAGTGAATAATAGTGGTCGTGAATCATTGTCCGTGGTGAATCGAGGTTGTAATCCAAAGGTCAGTCCGTACTTCCAGATTCCAGGTTAAGGCGGATATGCAGTCAGGAATAGATGTGTTTTAAGTCTAGACCTGAAGGTAGTAAGACAAACCTTTAGCTGAATTTCTTATATTCACGGGCAAAAACAACCTAGCCTAACCGTCCCGTCATGCTTGACAGGCAAACAGCTAGTTATAAATAATAAAAATGCGTAATGCTGGGTGATTACGCCACCTGTGCGCATAAAAGATAAAACCTTTGCGTCTTTCAAGCAAGCCATATGCAGGGGTCAAAATGACTCATTCCTTTCGCTCAGGTGGCAAAATAAGCGCCGCCCCTCTAATGTTGAACTAACCCAACCGTGTTAGTAGTAGTAGTAGTACTACTACTACTACTACTACTACTACTACTACTTACTACTTACTATTATTACTACTACTACTACTACTAGTAGTAGTAGTAGTAGTAGTAGTAGTAGTAGTAGTAGTAGTAGTAGTTGTTGTTGTTGTTGTTGTTGTTGTAGGGAAAGTGGTCTAAAACGGACCCCTTGCCTAAAACTCCTTGAACGGCTTGTATACCGTCAGTTTATTATTCATCTGAAGACCGCCTATCTGCTCTCTGATTTGCAGCCGGCATACCGCGTACTAGGGCGGGAAGATAGAAGAGTGGTAATATCATTGGGCAGGAACGCCGACGGACTGGGTTCAATCCCGTAGGAGCTCCTAAGGTCGACTCAACCTTAATCGCTAGAGGGCGATAGTAACATCAAACTGAGTAGCATTGCGAAAGTAACCATGGGCTCGGCGGAAGAGACTGGCCACCGTCTGCCGATGTATGGCTTAGCCACCTATGGGCTGATGGCCACAAAAACGGGGATCAGCACCGGAACCTACGGGCATTGAGCCTACGGGTGAAACCTTTACGTTTTATACCGCGTACTCCACTCCACCGAAACGGCGGTGTTGAAGGTCACAATGGACATCCTTCGGGCGCTGGATGCAGGCGATGTGGCAGTCTTGGTGTTGTTGGATCTTACTGCCGCTTTCGATACAGTGGATCATGAGCTGCTACTAGAGAAGATGGAAGCAACGTACGGAGTGAGTGGCTCAGCGCTTCAATGGTTCTCCTCCTACCTGGAGGATCGAATACAGTACGTACGCTGCGCCAATTCTACCACGTCGCCAACTCGTGTAGCTCGTGGGGTTCCTCAGGGATCCGTCCTGGGACCCATCCTTTTTTTGCTCTACGTTGCTGACTTGGTAAGCATAACCCAGCGGTTCGGACTACAAGCCCACCTCTACGCAGACGACACTCAGGTCTACGGGAGCAGCCCACCCGCAGCCACTCAGCTACTCCCGCAACGTGTCACTCTGTGTTTAGCCGAGATGACAAGATGGCTGAAGTCAAATCGGTTACAGCTCAATGCTGCCAAGACCGAAATCCTCTGGATGGCTACCGAAGGCACCAACATCTACTACCATCGACCTGTATCCGCATAGATGAATTAGATGTGCAGCCAGTGTCCTCGGTGAGGAACCTCGGAATCTACAGTACCTCGATCGCACGGTCTCGATGAAGACACATGTGGCGGGGTGCTTCAACGCCTTAAGACTGGTCAGAAGCATTCGCCGATCAGTGTCCACCAATGTCCTCAAATCGCTGGTCTCCTCACTGGTGCTGACCAAGCTCGATTATGGTAACGCAACTCTTGTAGGGATACACAACTACCTACTTAACCGCTTTTCGTCGGTTCTGAACACCGCTGCACGAATGATCTACCAGGCCAAACTCGGAGAGCATATAACACCACTCAGCATGTGGGGCGCCATGACCCAAGTATTGGGTGGGCCAACATGACCAATATTACAGAGTCAATACAGCGCAGCGAGAAATTCTCGCCGTTACGATCAGTCGATCATTGAAGAAACAAAGTTACGTGGTTATATAAATATAATAATTTCGAGTGGTCTTCCACATCTGTGACATCTCAATTATATATTGCAATAACTATTATATCTCAATTATATATTGCAATATTATGCCAATAGCCTATATTGCGGATTTGCGTTTATTAGTTCCACAAAACATTTTAATTTGCCAATTGAAATTGGGTGGCCCAAACACATTGTGGCCCATTAGGCCTAAATACTGGGTGGACCATGGCCCACCTGGCCCCCCATGCACCACTGCTATAAAAACACTAAAGACTCTAGAGATTTCGCGTATTTACTGAAAATGTGGGTGTCATGGCATTACACAATTTCACTAAAATCAATAATTGTCATCGGACTCTAGTAGGCAAGAATTCGACTTCACACGCATTGAGTAGAATAGCAACATCACTACCAGGAATATAGTCCAGTGGCGGAGCCAGGATTCTGAAATAAAGGGAATATGTAGAATTTCGGGTAAAAAAGGTTCGTCAAGGAGTTATTCCCAAATCCACGTGTTCCTGTCGATCATGTTACGTACCCCTCATGGAAATTCCTCAACGGTCTTGCCAAAATCCCACGGCCGGGGTCCCTGCCAGAATAGGGGACCGATACCCCCACGTGGCCACCGCAAATGATATAGTCGAATGGTTGTCTGGATAACTGATCCTCGTTTATTCTCCCAGTTATCAGCCTGCTATGTTCATATTCGTGACCTTCGCCGCCTACGTCCTTGCCTCGATATCAAAACAGCCTCCACAATCGCCACCTCAATAGTTCACTTCAAATTAGATTACTGTAATTCCCTCCACTATAACCTTCCCAAAGCCTCCATCAACAAATTGCAATCAATACAAATGCACTACGTGTAGCTCGCGCTGTTACTAAGTCACCTAAATTCTCCCATATTTCACCCATACTAAAATCATTACATTGGCTTAAAATAACAGAACGTATCCAATATAAGATAATAACACTTACATATAGCTCACTTCAGTCATCAAAACCTGTCTACCTTAGATCACCATTAAGCCCTCGGCCTCCTCGACCCACACGTTCATCATCTTACCTCACTCTGTCACGCCCACTGAATCAGTCATCCCTGGAAATTTGCAACCGTGCCTTCTCATACGCCTCACCTGAACTTTGGAACTCGATCCCAGCTTTCCTTCGCACACTTGGACTGTTGGACACTTTCAAGTAATAAAATCTGAATCCTCATTTCCTATAATTCCTAGATTATCTTTTCAAGTCGTCAGACCTAAGCTTAAGTCCTTCCTTTCTCTGAAATCATTTCCTCCATAGTTGTAACAACCTAGCCTCACTGCCCTTTGGATGTTGACTTTTGCCTGGCTGATCATATACCTTTCCCATAGCTATTTTGAGAAAGGCTGAGCGCCTAAGAATAAGCAGCTACTGTTGTGCTGCTTTCCAAGGCGCTATGCTATAGAAATCTACGAGATTTTACTTACTTACTTAATTTGAATACCAGTACGACCGATAATTAAAGATGAACGTTTTCTGCAAGACAACTACTGCGGTTTATATCGTGATCAAGAAAGTGTACTGTCATGACGATCTTCAAAACAACCGAGAGAACCAACATCGTAGGGAGAAGAAGTGTAGAGTATAAGGTCTGGAGTGTATCGGTCATCAATCAAAATTAAGTTATCTTGGAGCAACAGAGAGAGTTAGAAATCGAGAACTTTGATGTTTTGGATCTAGGGTTTGACAAATGGATTTTGGTTCCACTTCATTTAAGGTGTCAGTTAAGAACTTTGAAGTCGAGGAATTGGGTTTTTGATAGATGGATTTTGCCTGTCAAAAGTGACAGTCGCGATAACATATAATTTCATGATTTATGGGTCCCAGTCACGAATTATTAATTGGCTTAATTTAAAACACCTGGTTTCAAAAGAATCGCTTTGAAAGATTTATAGTCGCTCATCAATTACTGTCCGACGTACCTTTGAGGTTCCTGGATTAACCTGGGAAAGTCGAACCCAGAGATCGCAGATGTTTCATGGGAAAGGGTTTCTGTTTATGAACCTGTCATTTTGATTTATGGATTTCACGAGCGGCATTTCATCGAGGTTGTTAGAAGTCGTGAAATGTGATTTATGTATTGTCAATAACGCTTGTCTGGCGTGATGATGTCATTGTCTGGGTTTCTTGAATAAAAGGGCGTTCGAGTGAGCACACTTCACTTTCCCGGCAGTGTTCGACTTGCCTGGAGAGTCAGACTTTCCCGGCAGAGCTCGACTTCCCTGGAGAGTCAGACTTGCCCGACAGACGCCATATACTATATTTTGGTGTCGAGCCGGGGTCTCGCACATTTCGTCTTGTAGATGTGCGGGAACACAATGACGTCATGAAGAAAATCCAGCCAGACAACGAGGTCATCGAAGATCAACGAACATCTTATCCGTACCTTTCGACTATCAACCGTGTTCCGAAAACATCGAACGTCAGAACGCAAGATCAACCAAACCAACCAGATCAACCAAACCAACCAGATCAACCAAAGACCAGATCTACCACGGACGCCGAGATGAGAAGCGAAGACGTCTACATCGCGGGAGTCGACCGATTGCTGCGTTCACTACAAGTATCACTCGAAGAGATCCGAATTTCCTGGACGAGCCTCTCCACCGTCTTCGTGTTCCAGACGCTAGCCGAGACGCCGAATCTGCTTTGACGTTTCGCCAACCAAGGAAAGACGACGTGAGTCCAGTCATCATGGTCGTCATCACATGCTTCAATCGAGCCTTTTCTCCCCTCAGTCTTCTTTCAATCAGCTCCTTCTCAACCAAGTTTCGTCTTCATCCGACCGTCGACATGTCCTCCGTCGCGAAGTGCATCTTTCCTCGATTGCTCCTAAGCTACAGCATCGTCAAAGTCCACCAGAGTCCATCAAGCAAGCCAGTTCTCAACGTTCCCCACACAGACAGTAACATTGTAATTTTATTTCTTATAAAATATCTGAATGATTTTGATCCAAGAGAAATATATTTACTGCTAATGCGATTTCTAACCTGCTTTTCATCATGATTTTTTTACTGGTCGTCTTGAATTTTCGCTAGATGTTGGTTTAATTCTTTAGTAATTTGGTCATTGCAAAATTGTTAAAATCGTTTTTATGAAAGTTAGAAGCTCGAGCATTTTACGCGTAACTATCGAAAATCTATGACTAAGGTGTCCTATGCTTATAAGACAGAGGTATATTGTATGGGCAAGCAAATGAATGAAGTTTTCGGTGTCAATGATCAATGAATATCGAAGGTAAATGGAAAAATGGGATCAATGAATCACGAAGGTAAATGGGAATAATGGGAAATGATCTTGGAAGCCCCTCGCTCTTAAGTTTATGCAGCTGCTAATGGAAATGGAATGTTAATGGAAATGACTAAGTCAAAGTCAATGGGTTTTTTTAAGCCGCGGATTGCAATAAGGTCACTCTAAAAAGGACTGCAGCGGTTTGTGACGTCATATACCACAGAAGACCGGCTTGGGTCTGCTTATCAGACTGAATTCTATTAATCCAAGATTTACCGGTATGGTCGAGCGAGCGCCTGGTTGTCCGTAATTGCATGCGAACGCAAGAGAGGTCATTTGATTCTAGTTCCGCCAAAAAGAGCTTACAGACAGGTAAAGAAGGTTCTGGAACAGGGAATCAGGAGTCAATGAAAGATTTAAAGAATCTGACTCGTGTTTTTGCCTCTGCCCCGAATGTCCAGAGCTGGACAAGTGAATTTTGTTTCAGATCAAAAGTCTTTTGGGAAGACAGGATTGAATTTTTTAAAATGCTCACTAAAATTTCAGTATGTTTTGATGGAGAATATTTCAGATTTTCTTGGTTACAGTGGGTTTTACTGCAATTTTCTTTCGATTGGTTCTAATTTTGCAAATTTCTCCGCAACTGATTCTCTCAGTTCGCCATTCTGCATAGTCGACGATGCAGCTTGGTGACTGGATGTCTCAGCATCTTACATTTGGTTTACATAGCTGTAAAATACCTTAAAAATACATTATTAATGAAAGCATTGGAATCAACAATCAATTTAATTAATAATATAGACAGATGGATCTTCTGGAATTCTTTCCTCATCAAAGGTAAATCCATAGATATTGCGCAATTATTTAATAATTCTGTGTCTTCATTCTTCGATATCTCTATAAAAATATGAAAAAAGAGCAAAATTATTGAAACACAAAAATATGAATGAATTTCTATAGGCCTATTCCTGATTGTTTTATGACGACTGTTTTTTTTAATCATCGAGTGAATTTGAATTTTATGTTTTGCATTGCTTTAACGCATCTTGTGGTTGGTGTGTGTTGTCAATATTCAAAGGCCTTAATCTGAATGGCAGAATATTCCACATTTTTTTGATTTGCACAAATGCATTTCAGATCAGCGTATTAATGGTGTCTCGAAGCTTTGCGAGCAATGATTTCTGATATCTCGTGTTTTGAATTGGTTTAAACATTTTTATATTATTTGCAGTTCACTAAAAAATTTTTTTTCTATAAGGCAATACCTTTAACATAATATTTTGAGATAGATTAGAAAAATATTTTAAATTTAGGGTGGTTGTTAGTGTACACTCAGTCCGACGTAGTGTCGTTTTGATTGCACGATAGTGGCATCTTCTGGCCCCAGATGTCATTGCCGAGTTGTATTACGTCGTTCTCGTTGGGCTTGGTGCTCACAAAAAAATTCAAATAAGTCCTAGTGCGCAATACAAGTTTCATGTTATATTTTGTCTAGTTGACAATATTTTTTGGGGGGTAAAAAAATCCTATGGGATCCTTTGAATGTAATTTCCACGGAAAGTGTACTAAATAAGACAAATAATAATTTTTTTAATAGATATACTTTTGTGTTTCCAGTCTGAATATTTAATGGTTTTCTTCTATTATTCGGTTAATAAATTGTATTATTGGATTTTAGTCAAAATATCATTTTAATTTTTTACAGTTACATTGGTCATTGTTGTTATCTACATTGCAAATTGCAACGCCGAATTCTGCATTTAGGTCTATCGAAATGTGTTAACAAGTCTACCTTATTCTAGTGTGAACTTATAGGAGTAGCTACGGGATTAACTGGATTTTTGTATCATTTTAAATTATGTCTGTTTAATATATAAATATCACGAGAGTCAATGAAGTTTCGATAATAGAATTCGCTCACCTTGATTGTTGCATACGGTACTGGCCTTCTTCAAATAGTCCACAACTTGTTATTTCAGTAAACTTTCAAAATCTTTGATTGAACAATATTTCCTTCTTCAAATAGTCCACAACTTGTTGTTTCATTTCTTAGTTTGCGGATACTACGCAGTGGAACTTTTTTTGTTTCAACTCTTCTATCGACGTTTGTCTTGGTCTGCCTCAGCGATGAGTCATGCATACTGCGTCTGCACTATGGTCTGCCCGTCTCTAGTATCTTCGACTGAAACTGCTTTCATAAGTAAATACGAAATTTCTACGCATTTAACGTGCCTTGTAAATTCTTCCAATATCAAACTTTTTCAATAATAATTTATGCTAATGTCATCTAACTTTGCACTCGGCTGAGCGCAAGCCGCTTCCAGCGTCTGCATAGGCAGCACAGCCACATGCATCCTATCTATGCCTTACTTGTACTATCCATCGCGCAAAACCTTTAGCTATCAATCAATGTCATTTGGTACTCCTATAAAATAATAAGTGGTCGGGAAAACTGTAAAGTCTTAAATCAAATATTTAAAAGTTTTGGGTTCATTCTTAAGAAATTTCCTACAGTGATTTAGTGAAATACACTTCATTTTGGGTTTATAAAGTACGTTCTTCCGATTTTTGTCATATTTTCAGGGTTACATTAGAGTTTTAAGTCAGTTGTTTTTCTATCCTTACAGGTTTAAAATGTGTCATTTAATCAAGAGTAGGTGCATCATTTAAGCGTTCTATGTAGAGTTTATTCATTGAATTTCGAATTTTATAGAGTCGCATGGTTTGCATTTTATTTTATTTGGTATTATTTCAACTTCAGCAGTTGTTTTCAAAATTGCATTGGTATTTCTTTAACGATATGTCAGGCGACATATTTTTTTTAACGGAGAGGAAATGTAGAGTATAAGGTCTGGAGTGTATCGGTCATCAATCAAAATTAAGTTATCTTGGAGCAACAGAGAGAGTTAGAAATCGAGAACTTTGATGTTTTGGATCTAGGGTTTGACAAATGGATTTTGGTTCCACTTCATTTAAGGTGTCAGTTAAGAACTTTGAAGTCGAGGAATTGGGTTTTTGATAGATGGATTTTGCCTGTCAAAAGTGACAGTCGCGATAACATATAATTTCATGATTTATGGGTCCCAGTCACGAATTATTAATTGGCTTAATTTAAAACACCTGGTTTCAAAAGAATCGCTTTGAAAGATTTATAGTCGCTCATCAATTACTGTCCGACGTACCTTTGAGGTTCCTGGATTAACCTGGGAAAGTCGAACCCAGAGATCGCAGATGTTTCATGGGAAAGGGTTTCTGTTTATGAACCTGTCATTTTGATTTATGGATTTCACGAGCGGCATTTCATCGAGGTTGTTAGAAGTCGTGAAATGTGATTTATGTATTGTCAATAACGCTTGTCTGGCGTGATGATGTCATTGTCTGGGTTTCTTGAATAAAAGGGCGTTCGAGTGAGCACACTTCACTTGCCCGGCAGTGTCCGACTTGACCGGAACCACTGGTCAAGCGAGTGCTCTCTCTCGACGACATTGAAAATATCAGCAATGTCAATATAGTACGCCATATACTATAGAAGGTCGACCTGTTTTGCGTCATTCACGTGCCTGACGTAACTACACTGTAGAGCTCTTAAAATTTTAATTGGCTATAGAATGCGATTTTGCGATAGGGAGTTTGAGAGATCTTGATCGATATGGCGCCAATTATTATTATTATTTCTAGACAATTTCTCCAGCGCAGTAAACAAGGCTAAGGCCTACGACAAAAGCACTTTGACACAATTCTATCAGTTAAATCCGATATTAAATAGGTGTGTTTTTAAGTTCCTAAGAAAGGATTCCGCAGAGACAGCTTCCGAAACAACGTCAGGTAACGAGTTCCAAAGTAACGGATTCCATTTGGAGAATGACCTTTCTCCAAACTTGGAGGTCTTTGACGGAGGAGGGACACGCAGTAGGACTCGACGACTCGACCGAAGCTTCAATCTCGATTCATTTGACGTCGTTCGCTGCACCTGCGCACTCAGATATTCTGGGCAGTGTGGGTCATAAAGGGCTCGGAAAGTGAGCCAACAACGCTTGTAAGCAATACGCTGTTGAACGCGTAACCAGTGGATGCGATCTCTCAGCAGCGGCGTGATGTGGTCATTCCAGCGACAACTGAAGACCACTCGTGCAGCCAGATTCAGTACGGACTGAAGTCGATTTAGCTTGTTTTTTCCGGTAGGCCTAGCAAGACACTGTTACAGTAGTCCATTCTTGACAAGACAAAGGCCCGTACAAGCTGAACGGCCGCACTCACCGTTAGGTAGCGCCAAACCAGCTTGACCCTCCGTATCTGGTAATGATAACAACGGATAACGTTGTTGGTGTGTGCATCAAACGATAGCGTTTCATCCAAAAGCACACCTAAGAGACGCACACTCGCCACAGGAACATTAGTGGCATCACCCACGGTGAAAGGGACTCGACTCAACAACTTCCTTCTTCCTGGAGTGCTGATCCAAAGGAATTCCGTCTTGTCTGGATTCAATGCCAGACGATTTTCTTCTGTCCATCTGATGATTGCAGATATGCAATTTGTGAAGGACATCCGAAGTTGCTCTGTATCCGACGGCATGCACGAGGAATAAATTTGCCCATCGTCAGCATAGGAGTGCGATGACAAGCCAAAAGCCTTGATGATTGAGCTAATGTCCGCAACGTATAAGATGAAAAGTAAGGGACCCAGGACTGATCCTTGCGGGACTCCATGGTGGACTTGGCTCTTCTGGGACATTAGTCCATTACACCATACAGCTTGTGTTCTTCCGGTGAGGTAGCTCCTCATCCACTGAAGTGACTGACAATTGGCTGTCGGCAGTTCTTTGATTAGATTTATCTCTTTATAATTGCGGCCGATCTTCACCCATTGTGCCTTAATTCATGTTCATCAATTGAAAAGATCATAGCCGCCAATAAATGCGTTCTCTTCAATTACTGAGGCAATTAAAGTTTATTTGTATCATGTAATTTGTATAATTATATAATACAGCCAATCATATAATTATACAGTTTCAAATAAATCTACTATATAGCTTACCATTGTATCGTCTCGAATGAATAAATGTACATATATATATATATATATATATAAATATATATATATATATATCGGTTACTTCAAGTCTCTCGCTGTTCATAGAATATGGTACTTGTGAAGACGGTAAGCCAATTTAATGAAGCAGTGGCGTAGCGAAGGGGAGTTGGGGTTAACCCCTCCAACCTTGGCTGCCGAAAAAATATTTTAAATGAGTTTCTATGCATTTTGTATTTTTTGAGGCAGATAATGCAACTGTAGCAATGTTTAAGAGGCGAGGAGATGAAAAGGGTTTTTGCTTCTCAGGAAAAAAACTAGGGGAAAAAGACATGATAAAGTTTTTTTGCTGGTCAAACTTTTTTTAAAGTTGGTGTTGGTCACAACCAAAATCCAAACCCCCTTCCGGAAATCCTGGCTACGCCACTGTAATGAAGAGTGGTAATTTATTTGACTCTTTCGTTTATTCCTAACTTCATAAGCGAATCTTGAATAATTAATCGATCGATGTAGTAAATGCATTAAAATAATTCATTATACAATGACGGTGGCTTTAATGTATCTACAAATCAAGTGTAAGTTGTCAGCTTAATGAGTTCGCTCGGAATTATTACAACTTGAAAACGAAAACGACTGCATATTGAGAGTCATCAACAGAAAAGATTAATGGTAGCAATGCAGAAAATAATAGAACACTAGCGGTAGTAGTAGTAGTAGTAGTGGTAGTAGTAGTGGTAGCAGCAGTAGTAGTAGTAGTAGTAGTAGTAGTAGTAGTAGTAGTAGTGGTAGTGGTGGTAATGGTGGTGCAGCAGTGGTGGCAGAGTAGTGGTGGTGGTGGTGGTGGTGGTGGTGGTGGTAGTGGTGGTGGTGGTGCTGGCAGCAGCAGTGGTGCTGGTGCTGCTGCTGCTGCTACTACTACTATTGCTGCTGCTGCTGCTACTACCAAACGTGGTGGTAGTGGCAGTGGTGGTGGTAGCATTATTATTGGTGGTGGTAGTGGTGGTGGTGGTAGTGGTGGCTGCTGCTGCTGCTACTGCTGCTGCTGCTGCTAAACGTGGTAGTGGTGGTGGTGGTGGTGTTAGTGTTGGTGGTGGTGGTGGTGGCTGCTGCTGCTGCTGCTGCTGCTGCTGCTGCTGCTAAACGTAGTAGTGGTGGTGGTAGTGAGTAGTGGTAGTAGTAGTAGTGGTGGTAGCAGCGGTGGTGGCAGAGTAATGGTAGTAGTAGTAGTAGTAGTAGTAGTAGTAGTAGTAGTAGTAGTAGTAGTAGTGCCAGCAGCAGCAGTAGTAGCAGCTAATAGTAGTAGGAATAGTAGTAGTTTCATCATTTTCGATGATATTGATGGTATTATTATTATTATTATTATTATTATTATTATTATTATTATTATTATTATTATTTACTATAATAATATACTATAATAATATTATTATTATACTGTCATGGCACCAGTTTTAGAGTGGAACTAGCAGGTAGACCATGGAGGTTGGCCTAAAATCAGATCTTTGTGGTCTTGATTTCGAAGTAGACAGTGAATCGGAATCTCCAATGGACAGAGCTGGAGTATCCTGGAAAAATTCTGCATATACGCAGCCTGCCCTCTGCTGTGCCTGCCTGTCGGTTAAAACTCACTTGTCACCGTACGGATGAGCTGTATTTCTTCACAATCACCAATACCTTTTCCCATACATCATTGTACGAAAACTAAAATAATCGAACACGCTGGAACGTTAAATTTGCAAGACAATTTGAATCGAGTCACATCGATCAGGTAACGAGCGATTACATAACGGGCGTTTAGGTCACATGACGCTTAGAAAGGTATCCGATTTTAGTTGCAATGTGTCGAGAATTGATTCCCAGTTGGCGTGTCACAATGTTGGCCGGTGTCGTATGATGTTCGGAATTTGTAGCTACTTCTGATCCCTAGCATCGTCAGAGCTTACACCAGCACCGGATGTGCCATATTCATTGCCGGAACTCAGTTGATATTTATAGGTATTAGGTAATGATGCGTTTTCACGTCTTTAAGCTTCTCTTTTTTTGTCTCTTACTGCAATACGTTGCTTTCTCAGTGCTCTTCGTTCTCCTAGTGCTGATAAATTTCTATCCGCAACTGCCATGTGCCCACGTCGACCAGTCCTTTGTGCTATCAAAAAATATCTGTTATCTTCTATCGTTATCATTCCTAATGCATTTAGATGTGCAATGACAAACAGACTCTCAAGAAGGTCTTTTTTGAATTTGGATCTCAGTTCTGGTCATAGATCTTTTCTGGGGATTTTCCACGATTCAAACAAACGTACTATTCGAGGTATAGCGTTTCTTTCTTGTGTTGTGGGAATTCTTGCTTTATCCCATAACACTTGCATTTTTCGTACAGTGTTATTCAGTACATGTGACGGTAGAAAAATCTAATCTAATCTAATCTTAAACTTCTATAGCGCCACTTCATAATGCACAGGAGCATCAACCGATGGCACACCAAATCCAAATAATTAAAGATCTAGGTCAAATCCAGGGCATCG
Source organism: Metaphire vulgaris (assembly GCA_018105865.1). Taxonomy (NCBI): domain Eukaryota; kingdom Metazoa; phylum Annelida; class Clitellata; order Crassiclitellata; family Megascolecidae; genus Metaphire; species Metaphire vulgaris. The sequence goes on from CM030856.1 coordinate 2,305,721, forward strand.
ATAATTAATTTGCCAGAAGTGAGATACTTTAGAAGGCAGAGCTTCCCTTCGTAAACTCTTAACGCCTCAGCCTCCCCGACCTACACGATCGTCATCTCATCTCACACTTTCACGCCCGTTAAATCAGTCATCACACAAAATCTGCAACCGCGCTTTCTCATACGCCGCACCAGAACTTTGGAACTCAATTCCAGCCTCCCTCCGCAGCCTACTACATGGTCAAACAATAAACTCCGAATCCTCATTTCCTTTAATTCCTTCACTGTCTCCTCAAACCTTTAGGTCTAAACTTAAAATCTTCCTATTCGAAAAGTCATTTCCTCCATAGCAATAACAACCTGATCCGCTGCCTCATAGATACACTGACCTTTGCCCGGCCGACAAACCACCCTGGCTATAGCTATTTCAAGAAAGATTAAGCGCATAAGAATAAGCAGCTACTGCTGTACTGCTTTCCGGGGCGCTGTAGAAGTTTACGAGATTTTACTTTAATTACTTACTTCCCATGACGATTTATTCGAGTCGAGTGCCGTAATAATATAAATTTTAAAAATAATAAAAAAATCATGGACCCGAACTAGATGTTCTCAAGTTGATTTAATTAAGAGGCAATTCATGCGATCGACATCAGTTGCAATGCGCCGAGGACTTGGTAACTGATGTCAGCCATAATTGTTATTATTTAATGACAATTTATAGATCACATAGATAGATCAATAGGCCATCTAATGTCTGCTTTCTCGCTCCTTAACTTTAATCGGTCAGCAATGACGAAAAACATACACGAAAACGTCACTATTATAATGCATTTATGTTGCTGCCGAAGTATCTAATAAAATAATAAAGTCCGAACTTTGGACAATAAGAGTCATTGTCTGCTCTCTAAGAAGATATGAAAGACGAGATTAGCAAAGCATTTTCCAGAACGTTCGGAGATTCTCTAGAAGACGTCGTCGTCTCTGCTGCAAAATCAAAAGAAGATCAACATGAAGGTCGTTCTTGTGTCGCTGTTGTTGTTGTTGGCTTTCATCGCCATCGACTGCCGTCCGTTCGAGGAGATGGAAAAGAGAGATAATACTGAAGTAACCGAAGGTAGGTTGATATCTCTGCATCGCAAACTACTGTAAGAATAAATACTAATATACGCTTTCCTGGAATAGCTATTCTTGGTGGTGGAAACAAATGGCTGCAGCAAGAACGAAAGCTTAGAGATCGTAAATGAAAAGCATTGCAAGGCAAACGTGAAAACAGCTACTAACAACTCCCCCATTTATTTTACCGAAGATTATCATATAAATTTCGACGCTCCTTAGTTTGAAATCAGGAAACTAAGAAGCGCCGAATAAGTCAAAATGGCTGACAATTTGAGATTTACTCTGAGGCGGATTTACCACGGTACCAGATGGTACATCGGTACCGGGCCTCCCTTCAAAATACGAATTTATGGGCCTCCCTTTTCTAATAATAATTTTTAAAGAATATTTTTATTATTTGTTTCTTTAAAGTAATTTATTTTCGGAGATATACATGAATGCTTGTATCACTTAGACTTTAGTAGTAGTGTGGACGTGGATTGCTGTAGTATTGAAATGGCATTTAATTGTTTCATATTTTCAATGTTTGTTTGTTTTATTTTTACTTCTTTAAGTGACCACGATTGCGCCGGGGGGGGGTTCCATGGAAATATTTGTACCGGGCCTCCAAAATGTAAATCCGCCTCTGGATTTACCAATGCAGACACAAATCTTGAAAATTTCTTTGTTCCTTTTAGATCTAGACCTGGAAGAAATGCGTGCAAAGAAGAAATGCCTCTCAATATGCGTTCAATGGCGGTTTTTCCGATGCGTCAAATGGGGTTGCCTTTGATTTGCGACACGATTTGCAACGAAAAGCTACAGACAACATTTATACAATTCTTTATCTACCAGTATGAAGGCAGATCAACAAATAATATTTCCTTACTTAAGAACAATGACCAGAGCAATGTAATGCTTAAGCAAACAATCTTGAAAATTAATGGGATATGATTGCTTGGTAACTAATCGTATAGCCTATTAGGCCTGTCTAACTTGACGCTGTGTAATTGAAAATGAAAACACATAATTCGTGAAGCAGCTGAATCTTTGTGTTTGTTTTCAATTTTAATTAGGCTTATATATTTGATATAATACTTATGCACCTCAATAGCATCATTTCTAATTTATTATTTATTAATTTATTATTTCAAGACAAATTTTATAGCGCCGTGCACTAGGCTAAGGCCTACGACAAGGGCGCTGCACACACATAGTCAACCATATCCTGAACTAAAAAGATGCGTCTTTAGGAACGGTCTCAAGAACAGTCCAGCTGAGTCGGCCTCAGTCACTGCGGTCGGCAAGGCATTCCAAAGCAATGGGTTCCCGCGAGAGAAGGACCTGTCTCCGAACTTCGGAGTCTGCGACGGAGGTGGGACGAAGAGTAGGACACGATGGCCGGAGCGAAGTGCCGACCTCCGTGCGTTCGAATTTGATCTTAGGACTAGCTCAGCCATGTCCTTTAACGCTCGGAAGGTGAGCCTTTTGGATAATGCGCTCTCGGTCTCGAAGCCAGTGCAGCTGGTCACGCAGTAGGGGGGTCACATGGACTCCTCAGGGGCTGCTGAAGACTCCGCTATCGACTACTGCAACAGTCTCGTTTATGGTGTTCCAGACTACCTAACATCAAAAATCCAGACCATCCTAAAAGTCGCCGCCAGGCTAATCTACCGTCAGGATCGCCGGGCGAGCATAACACCTCTAATGAGAGACAGACTCCACTGGCTCTCAGTTCAGGAGCGGATCATCTTCAAAAGATGTCTAGTAATTCACGTCATAGTCACCGGCCAAGCCAGTCCGAAGTACTTGGAGCGACTTCTGACACCCGCTAGCGAAGCACTTAGACGGTCGACATTGAGATCAGCATCCTCTCTCGACCTCGCTATCCCGAAAGCACTAAAGATTCCAACCCTCGGTGATCGCGCCTTCTCCCGAGGCGGACCACTCCAGCGGAATACCATTCCACCTGAAATTAGGAAGATCAAAGCTCGGCCCATCTTCAAAAACAGACTGAAAAGCCATCTGTTTAGGGAGTCATACCCCTGTAAAGCGCCATTGTTTTTTGTTATGATATGTTTACGGCGCTATATAAATAGCCCAGTATACAATACAATACAATACAATATGCCAAACATTTGCAATATTTTCTTTCTTTCACCACAGATCCAGCTAGAGGATGCGCTTAAGCTTCACTGAGCGAAACTGAGCAAATATAAAACTGGTCTTATTTTCTAGCAGTATTTTAGTTTAGCGGCTCTGCCGAAGACTGTAAATTGCACATATATGCTGAATCTGTGAAACATAAAAGTTTCGTCTTCAAAAAGTCAAAAGCTAGTGTGGTAGAGATCAACTTGAACTACCATGGTTATATGAAATTCACATTTTAAAACTTTTATTTCACTAATTAGGGGCTGTCCATTATGTCAACAATTTTTGGGCAACTTTTGACCCCCTTCCCCCTTGTCAACGACTGTCAACTTTCACTTACCCCCCTCATAATTACGTCAAAAACTTTTGACCCCCCCCCCCCCCCGAGATCAATGACAGGTCCCAGTAACAAGGTTATTATTTTGTGTTGTGATGACCATTTTTCCCTTTTTGCTCATCGAGTGTCAAAATGTGGTGGTATGACCTTTATTGACATGCTTTTTTCCATTGTAATAAGTAGTATTCCATGAAATTTCCTATTTTTGATTATTTGTAAAAAGTGAAATTATTGACGTCAACTTCTCTTGACTCCCCTGTCAACAACTGTCAAACTTTTTCAAACCCCCCTAAATTGTTGAAGTAATTACTGGACAGCCCCTTATAACATAAACTTAGCCCCTTTAGCCCCTATAATATGGAAAAATTTAAAGTTACTTCTGTTATCGGCATCATAAAATTTACCGGGTACAAAGAAATTATAAGGCAATCAAAATTCTTGTCTACCAGTGTTATGAACAGCAGAGGCATCATAAAATATGTCGGGCACAAAGTAATTATGAAGCAATCGAATTATTGACTATCCGTCTTATGAAAGATGAAAGACAGCAACATCATACAGTAGAATTTACCTGGCTAAGAGAAATTATGAGGCAGTCAAAATTATTGTTTAACATTGTTATGAAAGGAATCGGCACCATAAAATCTACCGGTCATAAGGAAAATACGTGAACAATCAAAATTCTTGTCTACCAGTGTTATGCAAGGCAGTAAAACGTTCAATTATATCATTAATAGTATTTCTCTGATTGCATTAATTTCAGAAAATATAATGTCTAAGTCAGTGGTTCTCAACCCTCTTTGCCTCGTGTACCACTTTTGAAGTTCAAAATTTTCTCGCGGACCACCTGATAAATTGAGCAGTCATCTGCTCCTAATAAACGGTGATAACCTTTTGTTCATTTTTTTCTTGTCACACTTATAACGTTGAAAATGCACAAAATACACACAAAATGAGCCGATAACCTTTTTGTGCTGATAACCTTGTTTTGCTCGTCGCACTTTTCAGATTTTACACATGGAAAATATATATGTCTAATTTTTATTTACGTTTTTTCATACTTCGCCGCGGACCACTAGACCCCCTCTCCCCTCTCGAGGACCACTTGTTGTTCGCGGACCACGGGTTGAGAATCACTGGTCTAAGCAATGTGATGGTAAGATATGACGCAAATGTTTGTGAATGGCATCGCCATTTACTTAGAAAATTCAAGAGATTACAAATGGTCGTCAATAATTTTGCTTCGTCATTGCAATAATTAAGAGCTACCAAATAAAACATAGACGTAAGTCAGCGTAAAATAAAAGGCCACCGGATTGAAAACTGAAGGACACCGAATAAGTCAAAATGGCTGACAATTTGAGATTTACCAATGCAGACGCAAATGCTGCTGACGATGTCTTTATTGTTTCTAGATCTAGACCTAGGATAAAGAGGTACACGCAGAATATATTCCATAAAGTATGCTACCGTCACACGGTCAGCATCAGTTTTTGCGGAGCATTTGGCAATTGATGTCATCAATAGACCACCTAATGTCTGTGATCTCGCTCTTGTCTTTAATCGGTCAACAATCATGAAATTAAGCAAGTAATCGTCACTATTATAAAGCATTTGCATTGATGCCGAAGAATCCACTAATTTAATAATTAAGTCCTAATTTAGGACAATAAAAGTCATTGTCTGCTCTCTAAGAAGATATAAAAACCAGGAGTAGCAAAGCATTTTCCAGGACGCTCGGAGAATCGTTTGAAGACGTCGTTGTCTCTGCTGCAAAATCAAAAGAAGATCAACATGAAGCTCGTTCTTGCGTCGCTGATGTTGCTGTTGGCCTTCGTCGCCATCGATTGCAGTCCATTTGCGGAGATGGAAAAGAGGAATGGTCTCAAAGACGCCGTTGGTAAGTCTGCAATCCTCCTTGAAACAGTTGCGCACTTCTGATATGCCTATTTGCTTTTGAAATAGGACATTTCTCTGACACAACACGTTCACTTTAGGATATATCGCCGACATGCAGGTTCTGTCGACACAGTCATTCGCCGGTACGATTATTTGCCAACACCGCCAATCGCCGACATCACTCTGACCCCGCTGTACACGAAAAGCCGAGTCGCCCAAGTGTTTAGCAATTTTTATCCATACCTGCATAGTAACAATTTCTACATGCTGAAAGCCAAACGTCAATGAACCCCATAACCGAAAATATGTCTGGCGACAGGTGGTCTATCTGCTTTCGTCGTAAGAAACAGAGGCTTGAAATTTGTGATGAATTTTTAGAATTGGCAAAAATTGGTTTAACCTGTGGAGTCCGGTATCTTGGGATATATGCGTCGGGTCGCAGTTAAAAATTTTGTCAATATTGAGTATTATGTTATTTATGCAGACCTATTTAGACTTGAAAGTAGTTCTTACATTTATGTTGCTTTTCTCCGTGTTTTATCTGTGTCTTACTATCTGTAATTGTATTGTAATGAACTGTGTATTTTTGTCTCTAACTGTAGCCTAATTAACTCTATCATCAAAATTCATTTTTCTCTTTATATGCTTTAAAAAGCCATTTCTTTTTAATTATGATTTTCTTCCTCTGTAAGTTATAATTCAAGTTCATATGCAAATTGCACAAATGTCTTACATAAAAATTTCTAAATGTGTCGCAAAACAATTCAGTTTAACTGGAAACAATTCGTTTTTAGCGAACAGAGTTCTTGAAAGCTTCGCCGAATGGCGCCAAAAACAACCGGAAGGAAGTGGCAAGTCTTTCGACGCTTTTCGAGACTCATCTGCGAACGCAATAAACCAGAGAGAACTTGAAGATACCGACCGGTATATGAAAAACTTTTAAAATTTTCATCATTATACATCGCGACATGTTAAATATGATGCACATGTACATCTACCTGCCTATATGCATGAACATTAGTGTATCGTTTTTCTCATCAGAGTCTTAGCAGTAAATTTTGGAAATTCTGTTCACACTCGAAATAATAATCGTAGAATTATCACGAGAATCTATGGAGAACAGTTCTAGTTGAGTTATTGCATTGATTCCAGCAAAGATTGCAGTCTACTGCAGGAATTCTTACTACGAATAGTGATTGAATATGAATTAGCCAATGTATTTAAAACAGGGGCGTCAAACTCATTTCATATAGTGGGCCACATAAAAGTCTGTGGTTGTCGCGAGCCGAAATTGCACGTAATATTAACATGAACTACAGTAGAACTATTGCCCAAAACAGTATATAAAAATTTTTAAATTTTTAAAATTTCATTTATTTTGCATGCAAAAAATTTGAATTTCATGTATGTAATTTCCAATTTTCACACTATGACTATTAAGTATAGTAACTTTGATTAAACATACGTTTTTTTATTAACTCGCATAAACACGGGCATGCTGGGGAGTATCTCAAATGCATGTATTTGAAATACGTATTTGAAATACGTATTTGAAATACTCCGAAGTATTTTGTATTTGTATTTGAAATACACCAAACGCAAAGTATTTTGTATTTGTCTTTGAAATACTTTTTCCAAGAATTTTGTATTTCAAAATACAAAATACTATAGAATTTAAATTCACAATTTTTCCATACAGTCTTCTCGTGGTTAGTTAAACACCACAGCCGCAATTCAGCATTCTGCACCGGAAGCACCGTTACTTACTTGCACGGGGATAATTTCTTACTGATTTGACCTGATGCTCGACACGATATATCATCCTTGTATTGACATTTGAACATGACAACGTTGCCTTTGTTTGGCCTTAGGTTAAGTATTGCCTGGTTTCTTTGGTACGTGAATGTATTTGTAAACAAATACAAATTACTGCAATGTATTTAAGTATTTGTATTTGAAATACTGCTCAAGAAATGTATTTTGTATTTGTATTTCAAATACTTCCATGTCCTGCATTTAGTATTTGGTATTTAAATATTTTGAAAATGTATTTTACCTAGTACTGCACACGGGCCTGATGAAAAACTTTCGCGGGCCGTATGCGGCCCACGCGGGCCGTATGTTTGACAGCCCTGATTTAAAACTTTTGTCGTTTGTCCGTTTTCAGCCGTGAGTCTTGCTGAAAGAAACGTCAGGGCTAAGAAGCGCTGCTGGGTGTGTTGGAGGGGCATCTGTTTCTATTGTTAATAGTTGAAAAGGAATGATCGAAGTTTTAAGCCGAAATTGTAATCTAGGATGACATTAATCCTTAACATTGATTGCTGATACAAGTTACAATGCACAAATTGCATAAAACGTTTGATTTCTGCTTCTTCCGACTGTGCGAGAATGAATCTTATTTGACTTTTGCATGCAGTGTTTATTCTAGCCCCCTTGACATTGGGGGGATTTTGAAATGTTTGAGGGACAAGGTTTGAGTTTCCACACGTTTAGGGGAAATTTCCATTCCCCAGCCAACATCTAAAAAAATTTGGGGGGAATTTTCAAACTTGGGGGGGGGGATTCCCTCCCCTAAGAAGGCCTATTCTGTTTGCATGTCTTGAATATTTACCGAATAGAATTTGATTAAACTAACTTCTGCAAACAATTGCTTTGCTTCTGTCTAAATTGCTATATTACGCTATTCGTTATCATAAGCCTATGTATAAGTACTTTAGTCGCTCAGAGTTAATCCAACTGCAACTTCGGTGTAATATTTAGGAAACCACGTCATTAGGTGATTAGGTCTACATTAATTAAAGTATGCTAAACTCCTCTGATACAAATAAACGATATTCAACGAATTCAAGATCTTGTACCTAAGTTTATCTTTATCGCTACTCGAAGACGTAACTAGGGGTACACATGATACCGGGCGTCGGGGTGGGGGCACCAAAATCGGGTTTATGGTAGCAAAAAAGTTTTTAAAAGCACCAGTACGGTTGTGACAACAATTTTTCGCTTTTCAGGATTTTCATGAAGTCGAGGGGCGCTATTAGGATAACTTGTCCTCGAACACCGGACAGCCTAGGGTCTATCTAGTTACTGATGACCTTTTTTGCTTGTCACGGTTTTTCGGTTTTTTACGAAGTTGAAATTGTTTATAAGTTTAGGGGGCGCCCTCAGTATGTTTGTCTTCGGAAAACCGGACACCCTAGCTACGCCCCTGTCGCTACTCCTAATGTCTCCGGACACTTTTTTCCATTAAGTCCTTCAGGAATGAAGTACCGAGGGCAAAAAAGAAAAAAATGAAAAAAAAATGAAAAAAATGAAAAAAGAAAGAAAGATAGACAGACAGACAGACAGACACACAAACAGACAGACAGACAGACAGACAGATAGATAGATAGATAGATAGATAGATAGATAGATAGATAGATAGATAGATAGATAGATAGATAGATAGATAGATAGATAGATAGATAGATAGATAGATAGATAGATAGATAGATAGATAGATAGATAGATAGATAGATAGATAGATAGATAGATAGATAGATAGATAGATAGATAGATAGATAGATAGATAGATAGATAGATAGATAGATAGATAGATAGATAGATAGAGGCCCGTATCGTAAACCGGAAAGTTTGAAACATCTTCTATGTCCTAGTACAGATAAGCCTAATGATCCACACAGTAGGTGACTGGCCACAAACCCCGTTCACTGTAGATATACTTTAATTTTGTATTCAATGCGTTCTGCTATTTTCAGTCAGTGTAGATATTTGAATAATGGAGCAATATGGCAGAATTTTGGTGATTTGGTAATTAGTGCAGAATGGGACTTCTGCATTTATACCACCATGGATATTTTTACACCCTCCTAACACCTCTAACCCCTAATTTGAGACCGACACCCCAACCCCCAACCCCCCAATCTCAGCTATGGGATGACCTTTTTATTGCTTGTCAGACATTTCTGGCAGGGGACCCCAGAATTTACCGACACCCCCGAATTTAGAATCTTAGAAATAACCCTGTATTCCACCCAACTGTGGCCACCAGACTCATTTGATTTGAACCCGGTGGAATGCTCTGTATGATATATTCTACAGGAAATGGTCTACCAGTCAGGCATTTTAATATGAAAGAACTGAAGCAGAGCTTGGTGACTGATGAGCAAAGCTCGATCACACCATCACTGCGACTCCAATTCATAAGAGACGGCGACGCATGAAGTCATGAGTCAATTCTTTCGGTGAACATTGTAATCCTTTACAGATAATGTTTGTATCTATCTGAAACCAATTTATCCGGAAACAGTGTGTGTCAATATTTTGTATTTATATTTTATATTTATATTTTTTTATTTTCTTTCCTTTCACCTTTCAAATCAAAAGCAATCCCAAAATCACAGTATTAAAATAACAAGAAGGCAATGTAGTTAACTAATAAACGACAGATATGTAAATAGATTAAACACAAGTAAAGACAAGAAACCTCCACTAATATTGAACAAAAACTGGTGAAAAACTTATTTTAAGAGGCATTTCTGATAACATGTGCATATAACCTAAAAAGACAAGGTTTAAAATGTATGTACATGTACGTAAAGTATAACAGAAAAAAACAATCAATGAATTGCTCAAATAAATTTAGAAATAAACCACTGAGTGAAACAAGAAGTCAAAGTCAAATTGATGCTTTGAAAATTCTTCGTTATCAACTTGGCAACGCCTACGCAGAGATTGCGGGTGACATAAATTTAGCCGCAGCATCTGGCAATAATACATCACGAACAGATGCACGTGTTATTGCAAACCCCTTTTTTAGTTTTAAATGTATCGTTTCTTTGCTTTTGTGGTATGACGTGTTGTTTCAGTTCAAAATGACTATTAAACAACTTCAGACAAAAGACTTAGATATGCATCGCACCATCAATTTATTATCTGGATGAAGCAGAGACGTTTCTCGTAAATCGCAGAAATGACACCGAGTTTGAGAAAATACTGGTGGCTGAAATTGCAGTCAGTTTAGAGCACTTTTCGAACCCGAACCAGCCCGTATCATAGGAAAAAGAAATGATGTGTATACTAAGGATACGACGACGAACCTATTCAGGATCCAAAAGACAAATTCAAAGTAAACTTTTACTTCGCTGTTCTAGACACGGCAGTAGAATCGGTTGAAGAAATTCACTCCAGAGTTGTCCATGGGTCGGGGCCGGTTTTTTTAACCCAAACCCAACCCACCAATTTCTCAACCCAGCCCGCGACCCGACCCAACGAAACCGTGAAAGTACAATCGCGTTTAAAAAACAAACATATCTTCAAGTCGATGTCTGGTAAATACCCAACGCTCAATTTTCTTGTGGCCAAAAGTTTTCAAAATGAACTTCATTCAGGCATATAAAAAGCGTTTGTTTAGACTCACTACTGGCTGGCACTGCCGTCAGCGTAGAAACGATAGACTGCAGAGAAATGTGGAAAAAGCGATCCAAGGGCATTGTATATAAAGTGAAAAGGAGAGGGTCTAAAGCAGATCCCTGTGAAGTTTGATAGGATGTTTTCTTTGTGAAAAATGATGTTTCTTGTAAAAAAAAAGTAGAGGCAGAGGTCTCAAAGCTCCAGAGAACAGTCTCCCCAAATGTGGAGGTGGGCTCGAGCCTAGCGGCCTAATTGAAGTCTACGCCTATGAGTACATAGAATAATAATCGAAGTTACTAACACTGCAGCAAGCTGTCAATCTGAGTATTGCGCTTGGGATGAATGCATAAACAAGTACATGTCTACGTGTAGCTAGGCACGTTCATTGCATGGTGTCAAAAGGGTGGTCGACCACTGAGAGTCTGTCCCGTAGGGGGGAGGCGGGGGTGGCAGTCGGTGTCTTCGCCGTCTGCTTCTGTTGGTCACGTGATTCGTACGATAAAAGCGGCGAAACCGACTAACAGTCCATGACTTCGTGTATGTCCGTGAACGCAGCGTCTTTGTTGAGTCTTCGCTGTGCTTGTGAACGATGTTGGCGGCGGTGTCGATGTGGCTGTCGGTCGTTGTCGTTCTGTTGTTGACGGACACGTCTTCCGTCTTTCTGCCGAAGGAAATTCGCGGATTCACCGACGAAGCGGCGGACGTCAAAGCAACGAAGAGATCAAAGGCGCCGACAGGAAATGCACTATCCTTCGCAGACGATAACGTGAGCACTTCGGAAAATACGAATATTTCACATCATCGTCGTCTTTATAGCATTTTATAATTAATTTATAATTGAATGTGTGGCGACCCCAGCTCGCGGTCTCGTCGCGGGCCGGCGGTCGGGCGGTCCCCAACGCCCGCTCGGTTTCCCGATCGCCTTCCGCCGCCGCCGACTCTGCCTGATCGACGGCGTTTGTTTGACTTTCCAATTCACAGCCATCAAACGAGGTGTCCGCAGCTGCCGGGCAGGCCGCATACCGAGGATGGCCGATCCTCAACACAGGGTCCCAATTTTCTTCGTCTGACGTTTCTCTGTCTGTCCTGTCTCCGGCTTCGTCCGAGAGACCCTTTAACTGGCTCCTCTTATCGCTGGCGACCGCTTGGTCTCGGCGCCTTAAGCGATTTCGATATGTATTCCTGGTCACTGGCTTAGACTTGGTCCCACGTCTCTTCATTCTCGGTAATATAACCGTCTTCCGCTCTCTTGAAGACAGGCGGCGATGGCTATCCTCTGTTGCGGCTTCTTACCACGCTTGGTTTCTTCTGCACTCAATTCTAAACGGGCAGCGGCGTCTATTTGTTTCCTCAGCGCTTTCACCAAAAACCGAAGTACCGTGCCTGAATGGACGGCGGTCCCGTCTCTTTCTTCAACTATTTCCAGATGATTCCTGTTCGCTTATAGACAGTCAGGTCTCTCTCTCTCTCCTTCTCTGCAGCATCTCCACAAATCGCTGTTCACCGTGCCTGAATGGACGGCGGTCCACTCCTTTCATCGGCGGTCAATTCACCAAACTGACTCCCCGCGCCTTCCTTGGCTCAGAGTTGACCTCCTCCGTGCATATACAACCAAAGGATAGGCCTTGTTCATCACAGCCAAGACTCGCCTTCACTGACAGTGCGCTGAGATTCGGTCAACAGCGACTTTATACGACACAAATGCGGCTTTCGATAATTGTTGGTTTATTTATTTATTAACCAGACAATATTTACAAAACGTAACCAAATTTGACAACATTGCAGCAGTGGCAACAAGTGGCAACACTGGTAACATGGACAAAGACGCGCTAGCTAGACGCACCTCTGGTTCGCCAAAATAACTAGCGCCACTCGAGAAGTGCAACCGATAGCCTTTAATACGTCGATATGAAACGACAAGCTAAGCTTTTAGCACTTTATCGGGCTCCAATACTCATTCGTTTTCAATTTATTTCATTTATAAAGCGCAAGTTAGCAGTGCAGCAAATGCGCTAATGTCAGTCAGTGTTGGGTATTAAACAAGAGAGTCTTCAGCTTCTTTCTGAACGAAAGTAATGACTGTTCAGAGCAAGCGATGCGCAGATGCGCAGTGGAGTCGGGAGGGAGTCCCAGAAGGTTGGTCCAGCAATAGCGAGGCTGGGGTCTCCGTATTTTATTTTGTCTACGTCCGAGGGGCAACTACTGTGCCTGTTGCAGGAGAACGGAGACCCTTGCGGCCGGAATGCTCGGCGATCGGACGGAACATTCGCTCAGGTACGGTTTTGCCAGGTTGTGCAGGGCCTTGAATGCGATCGTCCCCACCTTGAACTTCACGCGCTGGCGGATTGGAAGCCAGTGGAGCGCTCGTAGAGCAGGCGAGATGTGGTCGAACTTCTCTGTCTGTGTCATCAGACGCGCCGCCGCGTTCTGGACGCTTTGAAGCCTTTGCATCGCTAGCAACGTAGAGGACGCTGTTGCAGTAGTCCAGCCTGCTGTTAATAAAGGCCTGGGCTTGCGTCCTGCTCGCTTCAGGGGTCGGCGACTTCCTGACCGCTCGCAGTTGGCACAACTGGAAGAATGACTTTTTGCTAGCAGCAGTTACGTGGTCGGCCATTGACAGTTGGCTGTCAATGAGCACTCCCAAGTTGTTAACCACGGTGGCGCATTCGACGGTGGCGCTAGGAAGGCGCGTCGCCGTGACCGAGACGTGATCGCATCGCTGCTGACGCGACCCTAACCAGATGAGCTGGGTCTTGTCCTCGTTGAGTTTCAGTCGATTCCCGGCCATCCAAGCACGTATTTTCACGATACAATCGCCTAGTTGGTGCACTAGAATAGAGCCTGCTCATCCGTCGCCAGCCCGCTACAGTAAATCCGGATGTCGTCGGCATACCCATGGCCGGCCATCCCGCAGGCCGCAATTTTGTCGCATACTTCTGCGACATAAAGCAGGAAAAGAACCGGGCCACAGACCCTGCGGGATACCATGCAGGAGTTTTATTGTCTTTGACAGAAGGCCACGGTAGAGTACCTGTTGTGTGCGGCCGGTTCGGAATGATTTGAACCAGCTGAGTGCGCACCCCTTGATACCGCACCTGCCCTCCAGGTGTTGTAGGAGGATCCTGTGGTCGACGCAGGGACCAGCGGACAAAAGCGGAAATTCGCTGTACAAGTGCTTAAAAATGTCCGACTAAGTCTTTTTCATGCCACGACAGATCGCGGAATATTTTAAAGAAGCATATTCAGGTAAGCAGAGCTAGCTTTAATCTTAAATAATAATTCTCTTTGTCCGGCAAGGTAAGTTTGTCAGTCACGCTACACGGCAGATATTTGAGGACGTTGCCATAGGCAACCAAACTTTATAATCGACAGCGTTCGACGAAGCGTCTTCATTGCAGCTCAACGAATCGTCCCGATTGCCTGCACATTGTAAGGCACCACTGGGGGCGCAGTACCCCGTGTAGCGCCGTAGACCCTACTGGGGACGCAATCCCACGTGTTGGGTGGCTGGGCCGTAGTCTGTAATGTAATGTAATGTAATGTGGAATTCGTATAGCGCCTCTTTTATTTCTACTCAGAGGCGCTCCTGGCATTGGAGTCGCAGGGTAAAGTAGTGAGACTTTAGCTTTCGCATTGAGCAGAGCGAGGGAGTAAGAAGTGATTCCCGAACGGATGGATTCAAGGCATTCCAGAGGGAGGGTCCAGCCCGACGCTGGGTAAGAGCAGTGCGTGATCTGGGGACATAAACATTCTTCTGATCAGTGGAGCGGAGCAGGCGATGTGCAGTGGAAGAGGGTGATTTGAAAACCTCAGTAATGTAAGACGGTGCCTGACCTCGAAGTGCTGCAGAAACAACAATTACTTGCTTGAATTTAATGCGGTCAGAAATTGGAAGCCAGTGGAGGGTGTTAAACATAAAGTTTTGATGCTAGAGTAGCGAGGAGCTTTAGCCACAAGACGAGCCGCAGCATTTAGGACAGATTGCAGAGTGGAAACAGGCTTTTGGGCAGGCCAAGATAAATGAATTGCAATAGTCTAACTTACTAGCCACAAAAGCATGAACCAGAGATATGGCTGCAGATAAAGAAAGCGAGGAACGAATAACCCTAATTTGCCTAAGTTGGTAAAAAAAGCAGGATCGAGAGAGTCTAGTAAAGTGCTCTTTGAAGGTCTAAGTTACTGTAAAAGTAAATACCAAGGTTTTTGAAACAATAATTTGAGAAGGATGGATTTGGAAAGAGAGAGTTCAGTAAGTCATAATCAATTTATGAGTGCAGATGTTTAGTACCAAGCCAGATAAGTTGAGTTTTGTCGACGTCTATTGGAAAACATCCAATCCCGAAGAGTTGTAACAACATTGTCTACTGACTGTAGACCCTACTGGAAGGTAGGAGCAGCCTCCAGTCGTAAACCAAGCCCCAGTCGACGTGGGGGTCATAGGCCCTACTGGGGCGCAGCCTCCCGTCGGAGACCAAGTCCAAGTCCCCGAGGGAGATTGTAGGCCCCACTGATGGGCGCAGCTCCACGTGCGGGGCCGCAGGTTCTACTGGGGGCGCAGCCTCCCGTGGGAGACCTAGCCCCAGCCCCCTTGGGGGCTGTATCCTCCACTGGATACACTGCAGGGTGATATATATATATGCCGATTGACAGTTTTTTAAATACTAATTATTTAATATTTTGGAATAGGTTTAATGGTAGGGCCTACTTTGAGTGCATATGCTCAGTCGTAGTCTCGAGAGCTCACAACTGTTGATAATGAGCGACTGAGCTTCGATAGCAATTGATAGCTTAGAGGTGGCCTATAGCCATCTGCAGAGTGCAAACTGCTAGTTTTTTTCTTTGCCTATTAAGCACCTGCGGTATCATGCTAATTACCCGTCTATTACCCTATCATATGTCTTTTAGAAGACAATCATTTTGAGTTACGGCAACGTTCGATGTTCTATTTGATTTTTGCCTTCAATGGATTGCAGCAGTCTGTTTTAAAAAATTGATGCAACAATGTCGATAGTAAGGACCGAGAACATGAAACAGCGAAAAGAACACCGTAACAACCAAAGGACGTCCACGAAATACGAGGAATGAACGAACAGCTCAAAGCTCAAATGCCGACCACTTCGGGTCTGCATTTGATAGAATTTTCTCTCACAAATTGACTTGTGAACTCACAGAAAGATTTCTTATAAAACACAGCTGCAACTCAAAGATTTGTTGATTTGAGATAGGAAGCTCCGAAGCAAAAGTCAGTCACGAATACAGGAGTATTATTCAGTGTTGGGTAAAGTCATGCAAAAAATTATTTTAAATCAAAATCAAAATCACCAGGAAAAAATGATATCAAAATCAAAATCATATTTTTTTATTTCAAAAATGATTTAAAATCAAAATCACATCTCAAATGATTTAAAATCACAAAATCGACGCTAACTTGTAATCGGTTAACGACTCACTCCATTCTCTAGGAATAACGACAACAAAGAAGTTGTTTTAATAAAACGCACAATATGCCACCTTATACACAGTAATTGCAAATCCTTATCAGACAGTTTGATGAGAATGGGATAAGCACAGCCAGTCAGTAATGCAGTACTAAGGCTGCTTCTTTATAGTGGTATATGCAGCGGTCCTTAGCGGACAGCGTTTGATATCAAATTCTGAAGTTCAATAGTTGCTTTGATTCAGTTTGATCAATGTCAGCTTTTCGAGCATCACATCAGATAGCCTGTTCCTTCTTGGCGTCTCAATTAAGGCTGCTATGCTAAACAGGCGCTCAACAGTTGCTGAAGATGGAATAGCAGTGTTGAATCTGATGAACAGCTTTCTGATGACGTGGTAATTAATTGTCGAGGTGCTGCATACTGATGTTCGTGTCTGACAAGGATGACAGTATGAAGTATGACTGGATTAGATAATTACCTAGAGGAAATGGTCCAGGATGACATGACAAAAAATAATTTTACTAAGTAGCGCTGACAAAAGCCGCATAACCGGGGTTGTTTTCATTAAGTATGACAGAAAATGATTTTGAAAATGATTTTGAGGCATACAAAATCATAAAATCAAATAAAATATGATTTGAAATCAAAATCACGTATTTTCATGTGATTTTATATCAAAAATCAAAAATCGTGTCATATGATTTTAAATCATTTGATTTTAAATCTTCCCCAACACTGGTATTATTATGGTGCACAAAATGGTCATCAGCCTCATATTACATCACTTTTGCACAAAAGTTGGTTATTTTTAGTGTGAGTCAGTGTTTTTTCCAGACCTTTTAGGGGGAGATTTCACTAAAAACCTCAAAATTCTCCCCCCCCAAAGAAAAAACAACAACAAACAAACAACCGAGCACTGAATTTTCTTCCCATTGAACTGCGCCTCTTCCCGTCCAGCCAAGTCAGTTCTCCCATCTCTAGGGTTGCCAACCGTCCTTTATTTCAAATGACAGTCCTTTAATGCACCTCTGAGTCCTTGTCCTTTATCGCTTTAATAAAGGACCATGGTTTGTCCTTTGTTTCAAAAATCAAGTCATGAAACCACGCATTTCAATTGAAATTTGCAAAAGCGGTAGGTCGACTTTGCGGTTGAACCCCATTTCAGAAGAAGGGAGATGACCTTTTTTGCTTGTCACCCCATTTCAGAAGAGAGATTACCTTTTTTGCTTGTCACCACACTTCAGAAGGAAGTTAACCCTGTTTTCCACACACAGGTGGCACCAAGCTTTTTCGCACCGGGTGTCCTTTATTAAAATTTGTCACAGTTGCCAGTTGGCAACCCTACCCATCTCCCCAAAGGTCTGGGGTCTGGATAAAACACTGGTGTGAGAACATTAAATTTTTCCGAGATCATCTCCAAAAAGCTGGACATATTGATGGCACGGGTCACACGACACTAATAGTATTGCAAAGGCACAGAACGATTTTCTAACATGCTTTAAACACAGTAGACCGGCTCTTTAGCGATGACGGAACGCTTTCTCTCTTGAAGAATGTCGAAAATCTTCGAAGGAAGAAAAGTCATTCAAGCCAGATTTGCAAGACACTTCTATGGTTCGCCGTCATTTTTACAACGATAACCAAAATATTCTAATGGCTTCAGAATAACAACGCCATCCGCATTTTTATTCCGCGTCTCAATCTCCGCCCACGTTTTCAGAAATCGAGCATTTAAGTCTTTGAAATTCAACCGTAGAGTCTAATTCTAGACAAAGATGTTTACAATGCCATTCTTTGAAAATGTGGATACTTTTGCAATTTACAACTGTTCACCAGTCTTAACTACTTGGACATGTCCTTTATAGCCTACAGAGATACCTGTATACGTCTAAACTCACAACTAGAAAAACGCAGTTTATCACATGTGTTGTAAGGTGTGAATATTTCCCTCGGACGCGTGTTAAGCTTTTCTTTGAAATTTTAGTATGCAGTGGCGCCACCTAGCGAAAGCACAAGGGTGCTGTGGGACGCGTTCATCAAAACCAGATCGTTTCCTAATAAAGGATTTGCGTTAGGAAAGGGGCAATATGCCGGAATTAACTGCGAGAAATTCAGTCTGTCTGTGGACTGTCTCTGTGACTTGGAACATTACAAGCAATGTGAAGTGCACTACTAAGTGCACACTAAGACCTCTCATCTGTCAATAGCAATACAAAAATGGTGCCTGCATCCTTTTGGAACAAAAACCTCGACAAGGACATGCTATGGTTTGCTTGTCGACATCATGTCCTAGAAATAGTCTTTGAAGCCGTGTTTGCTCATTGTCGTGGTCCTTCTAAAGTCCACAGATACCAATCTTCAGTCGATTCAAGGAACCGCTGGCATTGACAGAGCGCGCTGTCAGACTGCATTATCAGACCAGAGCGTCTCCACAACAGTTTCACAATTTGCCACGGAAACCATAGCAGCTGCTGAGATGCAGACACGTGCCGTGACGACTACCTTGAACTCCAGTAGTTGACAATAGGCCTAATATTCTTTGGTGGCGTGCCATCTTGAGGAATCTTGCTTAGAGTCCCAGCTGGGCGGCATCGAGTGAGGTGGATGGCATAGGCCATCTGTGCGCTAAAGATCTGGATGTTCAGAAGTCAGTTGAAACCAGGGATTAAATTGAACCGGATCTTGCGGAATCTCTGATTCAGGACGTCTGATAAAAGATCTGGCACAGCTGGCATGAGATCCGGAACGCATTTCTTATTCGTTGTGGTCGTTTGTTGTTTTTTAGCACTTTGCATGCACGGGAAAGAAAATAAAACGTGAACTGTAATCTAAATGTTAAAATTAATTTTTAAAAAAGTTGCGAAGAAATTTTGTGGCCGGAGGAAAAATAAGGAGATCCGGCACCTCTGAAAAAAAGTATTTAACCGCAGGTTGAAATTAGCGAAGAAATTAGAAAAGGCTATTGCTGATATTTGTCAATTCACTGTGATCACGTGAAAGCATTGTTTCAGGCAATGTCGGCGCCATCAGTTCCTCGCAACAGCGTTCTTCAAGTTAACTATAATATTAACTGAAAACACCGAATAACTGGAAAAAATATGTCAGTTAATAGTAACTTTAACTGTAACTGAAAAGTGATTAATAACTTTTGTTATAACTGTAATAGAATAAAGTTGAAAAGTTAAGAAATAAAAAAGTTATTGAAACTGAAAAATAATTTTATAAGTGAGTATGCTTATTAGGCTATTAGCAGTAATACGGTCCAGTAATACGGTCTTCTTTGTCAGCTGTATTTGTGTATGACAATAATTCAGGACTATAGTTCAGACCTCATATAAACAGGGTTGTTTACCGTTTGTTATTGGGCTACATTGCACTAAGTAAGTAAGTAAGTAAGTAAAATCTCGTGGATTTCTATAGCGCCTTGGAAAGCAGCACAACAGTAGCTGCTTATTCTTAGGCTCTCAGCCTCTCTTAAAATAGCTATGGGAAAGGTGTGGGATCAGCCAGGCAATAGTCAATATCCGAAGGGCAGTGAGGCTAGGTTGTTACAGTTATGGCGGAAATGATTTAAGAAAAAAGAAGGATTTAAGCGTAGACCTGAAGACTTGAGGAGATAGTGCAGGAATTATAGGAAATGAGGATTCAGATTTTATTGTTTGAAAGTGTCCAAGTGTGCGAAGGGAAGCTGGGATCGAGTTCCAGAGTTCAGGTGCAGCATATGAGAAGGCACGGTTGCAAATTTTCAGGGATGACTGATTTAGCGGGCGTGACAGAGTGAGATGAGATGACGAACGTGTGGGTCGAGGAGGCTGAGGGGTTAATAGTGATCTAAGGTAGACAGGTTTTGATGACTGAAGTGAGCTATGTGTAAGTGTTATTATCTTATATTGGATACGTTCAGTTATTTTAAGCCAATGTAATGATTTTAGTATGGGTGAAATATGGGAGAATTTAGGTGACATAGTAACAGCACGAGCTAAAGCATTTTGTATTGATTGCAATTTGTTGATGGTGGCTTTGGGAAGGTTAAGGTAGAAGGAGTTACAGTAATCTAATTTGGAGTGGACTATAGAGGTGGCGATTGTGGACGCAGTCTTAATATCAAGACAAGGACGTAGGCGACGAAGGTCACGAATATGAATAAAGCAGGCTTTTGAAAGTTGGGAGATTTGTGATTCGAAGTTTAGAAAAGAGTCAAATTTGAATCCGAGATTTCTAGCAGTTGGAACAGGGATTATTGTGGTGTCAGGAGCCAAAACTAGTTTAGGATTGTCTTTTTTGAGTTGTTGGGGTAGTCCGATTAAAAGAAACTCTGTCTTAGATGGGTTGAGAGCGAGGAGATTAGATGACATCCATGCAGAGATTGACGAGAATGCAGATTCAAGCTCAATAATAGAAGCATTGAATGAAAGAGGTGAGAACTGAGAAGGACAGGAATAGCTGAGTGTCATCGGCATAGAGTTGGTGATTTAATTTGAGGGAATTAATTAGAGATGAAAGTGGTGTGGTGTAAAGGCTGAACAGTACAGGCCCGAGAACAGATCCTTGAGGCATTCCATAATCTATAATATGAGAAAGAGAAATTTGGCCAAGACAGGACACTTGAAAAGACCGAGATTTGAGATAAGATGCAAACCAGTTGTGAGCTTTTTCAGATATGCCAAACCAGAGAGAGAGTCGCTCGAGCAGAATTTTGCGATCTATGGTATCAAATGCTGCAGAGAGATCAAGGAGACAAAGGCCAGTAACTTGTCGGAGACCAATTGCAGTTAAGAGTCTGTCATAAATGTAGGCGAGGACAGTTTCAGTTGAGTGATGTTTAGTGTAGGCAGATTGATGAGCATTATTTAGTGAGTTACTTGAAAGGTGTTCATTCAGTCTGGAAAGCACAATTTTTTTCAGTAAGTTTTGATAGAAGAGAAAGATTTGAGATGGGGCGATAGTTATTGAGATCTTCTCTGTCAAGACCAGGCTTTTTAGGAGAGGAGTGACACAAAGAGTTTTTGAATGCGGACGGGAAAGTGCCTGAGATAAGAGAGAGTTGATGATTCTAGTTATAATAGGCGTAAGCACGGTGGCACACTGTTTGAGTAAAGAGGTAGGTATGGGATCTAGGTCACATTGTTTGTTTGGCAAGGATAGTAGAAGTTTGGATACCTCTTCTTCAGTTGTAGGAGTGAAGCTGGATAAATTGCATGGAGGTTGTGGGGGAGGGAGGATAATGAGGAGAGGTGGTTTGAGTAATAGTGAAAGACTTGAGGACACTGCAGAATCTTGGAGATTTTTACAGAGAAGAACTTAGCAAAAGATTCAGCAAGTTATGACAGGGAAATGGATTGAGGGAGAGGTTTTGAGTCTTTGCGATGGAAAAGATCATTTACAGTTTTCCAGAGCTTACGTGGATTTGAGCTATTTGTTGAAATGATGTTAGAATAGTACTTCTTTTTGGCAGATGTAAGGAGATTATGATAGCGGTTGGTGGTGGAACGAAGATTTAAAAGGTCAGATGGAGAATGTGTTTTATGGTAGGTTCGCTCAAGACGTCTGCGAAATGACTTGAAAGCATGAATGAAAGAGTTATACCAGGGTTTGCTGTTATGAGACGAAAAAGGTCTAGTGATGATAGGAGCATGTTTATTGAGAAGACCAGAAAGCACAGAATTGTATTTATCGATCAGTGATGACAGGGTAGTAGGGTGTTAGTAATTAGGTCAGATGACTTAATGTTATCACAGAACAAGGCAATGTCAATTTTGTTGAGACGGCGGAATGAGTAGGTGCCACGAGGTGGAGGAGTTGGTGAGCAGATACTTAAAATGGTGAAGATGGGAAAATGATCAGATGGAGAGACTTGACTAATTGCTGAGATTGGAGATAATGATGAAGAAGATGACGTGATAAGTAGATCTAAAGTGTGTCCAAAAGTGTGAGTTGGAAGAGATATGTGTTGCGTGAGGTTTGTCTGTGTGAGCAGCTGCATGAATTGGGTAGAGTTAGGATCATCACTCTTGTCCACGTGTAAATTAAAGTCGCCAGTAATTAAGAATTCATGTGGAGTTGTAGCTGCAGAGCCCAAAAAAGAGGTAAATTCATCAAGGAATGTCACAAATGAGGCTGAGTATTTTGATGATAATGAGGGACGATAAATGTTAAAAATAGTTAGTTTTGAGAGAGTGAACTGTTCAACAGGACAAGGTCACGGCCACGTCAGACTGCTCAACGTGCAATAAATGGTCTACGTTTCATTGTTCAGTGTTGGAGTTATGAAATTTGAGCTGGGCGGGGGCTGTTGAGGTTGAGGCCTGAAATTAAATGCATGACAAAAGCTGCATGTACCAGATATGCGATTTTTGGAAGGGTTGCAAAGAGATAGCCGGGGTTCACCCCCCCAATCCCCGCCCGGCAACTCCAACCCTGCTCTGATCAGATCAATCTGTTGGTTGTTCACGTGGTAATTCTTAATCAATTTTGCTTTCTTTACGTTAAATTTTAGTTTAGGCTATATTTGCGCAAAATGTTTAAGCCGTATAGTGAAAAACATTATATCTGACTTATTTGGCAAAATGCCAAAAGTATATTGCTTTTTATTTTTAGTAAATAATATGAAATGGGATATGAGACTGAGATAATTGTAAATGTAACTATAACTGAATAATCATTAACTATTAACTTTAACTTATAAAAATTTAACTGTAACTGTAACTTAAAACTGAAAAAAACACAGCTGAAACTTAAACTTAAACTGAAAAACCATAACTTAAATAACACTGCCTCGCAATGACCTGCAACTTCTCAAGTACATTTACAGCCATAGAAACATCCCAGAGTCAGTATCAAACATTGCCATGAAAAGATAAAAGGGCACCTCTGGTACCTAATCAGAGGAATTGGGTTGCTCTCGCCTTTTCGACGATGACATATCGAATGACACCAAACATCATATATGGTTACGGCTCTGCAAACCCAAGATCAGAGCATCCTCTGAAGAGAATTGCGGTGGACCAGGTGACAGTGGAGAAAAATAGTTGGAAGATTTTGTCACACACACAGGGATATTTTTACACCCCCTAACACTCCATCACCACCACCACCACCACCCAAACCACCCCAATTTAGGTCGACACCCCCAAAATTGGGTAATGTGACAATGGTAATACAAAATGCATACTAGGCCTAATTAGCTCCGGACAACCCCAATTTGAGGTCGACACCCCTCCCCAAATTCACAATCCTAGAAATATCCATGCACACACAATACCAACAGATTCTCTTCAGCATCACAGTACTGCCTTCAACATTTCTAACTAAGAACGTCGACCTGTGGTCGGCGGATGAAGACTACCAGGCATCTAGTAACATAGTGCACAGAATGGGGGGTGATATCGATGACTGCAGCGCAGAACGTACAGTGGCACTGATGGATGACTATAACAAGTTGCACACAACATCTGAAGAACAGAAACAGTTCCTGTTGTTAGCTGTCAAGGAGTACCAGCATTGTTATACAGTGACAGCACAAAAAGACACTGATCGAATAATCTGAAGCTCGACGTGAACTGTGCATAATGATGTTGGACAATGGACAGGCACTGCACAGCTGCTGTGCTTGTTAGTTATTTTTCAGTATTTGAGATAGCAAATGAACGTTGATACTATTATATAGTCTATTATTGAATATTGAGTGATCACTGATCAGTGATCAACACTGGTATTATTATTAAATTTTACTTTGTAAGTGCATAATAGTGATCGGTTGGGACCTTTAAAATTCAAAATAATTTCAAAATATTTTGGATGATGCAATTATATTCAAAAATCAAAATGGAATAATTTCAGAGGTGCCCCCAAAAAAACAGCGAAACAAATTTTTCCCATCTGCTCCATACAAGAGGACTGACCAAACGTAGCTTCTGAGCACTCTTAATCGTGTCTCGTAAGAGATATACCTATTTGTAGGTATCATTTTGAGTTCCCAGAATCCTGCCTTGGCCAATCCTATTCTTTATGTTATGTTTTTTTCTCACATTTCCCCGTCACTGGTTATCATATACTGCCTAAGTATTTGAACTGTGCCACTTGTTTGATTTCATTGCCATTTAGTCTTATACTGCAGCATGTGTCGTTTTCATTAGGCCACCCAATATATTAATTGTAGGCCTATATTTGTAAAAAAAATAAGCTAACTCGTATTCTGTATTGTTTCTTCAAAAGGAAATTGTAAGATACTTGAATGCCTCTGGTCGAAAAGTGAAGATCTGGAGTTGCCGTAATTCTATCAAAAGTGTCGATCAACACGGTAGTCTAGGTCAGGAACGCCAGTCACCGTCATGCATTCAATCTGCGCTTTACTTTCACTGATCACGCAAGAAAACATAATGATGCAATGCGTCAAATGTACATAATATATATATATATATATATATACACATTATGCATGCAGCATTTGATTATATACATGATGCTATGCTATACTGTTTTAAAACTTTCGTCTGACTTTTTTGTAGATTTGAATTGTAGTGCCATTGGACACATCTGGGAGTATACCTGGCAACACAGAAACAGAGAAGTAGCCTCATGGAGGGGTAAGTTATCGCAAGCGTCATGTGCGTCATTCTATTCACGAAGTGGCATAGGGGTTCACTCCTCCCAGTGTGGTTTCAGTTAACTGTAACAGTAACTGAAATATCAGTTAACTGAAAAATAACAAATCATTTAACTGTAACTATAACTGAAAAATGCCAATAACTGTAACTGTAACTGAAAAATAAATAACTGAAATAACTGAAATAACTGAAAAATGACAAACTTAAAAAGTCAAACGCCACATATAAAGAACTTCGATTGAGTAGAAACGATTTCAATTTTGATTTAGAGAAGATTTCAATAGTGAAAGCGACACTCATTCTCTTTCATCACAACGCCAGTAGATTTCATCAAAGCCCATTGAGTAAACAAAGGGTCACTAAAGGTGGGATTATGTCCGGGGGTGTCATTTCATCGGGTGAACTAGGGGATATAATGTCCAGAGGGGAGAATGTTCATTCCCCGCCCACAACATAAATTGCATAAGAAACTCCGCTTCCTATCACCGGGAATGGAGGGGTGCTTGTATCATCGCTGACAGCCTGACACGTACCTTACTTAACCCTGTCGCCCCGCAAAGCTGCAAAAGCGGCTTTCGCTACCTTTTGCTATTCTCAGTAAATCTGCTTTGGGGGGTTTACATTGTCTATGTCTACCTTTATCGGACGTCGTACGAACTGTAAAGCGCTCCTGACTTTTGCCTTCCCATGTTTTTGCGCTATAGAAATTGACTTGTTAACTACTAACTAACTAGTGTAGGCATTCGGAGCAGGTGATCGCCCGTTTAATTGCTTTTGTGGCCCGCCCAGCCAAATGGAAGCTGGCACAATAACAGGTGGACCCTCACAACTTTTACTACAGATTGACGCCTCTGTACAGAGCTACATAACATATATTATGTATAGAGAACGTTTTCTAATAACATACTGCGTGTATAACGAAGCATTTAAATACAATTGAACCTTAATTCACAGCAATTAATTTATTAATCATTACCCTTAACCCCTTCATATTCAATTGACTAACTCGGTTCAGTTCATAACATATCAAAACTTATAAAACACTCGTCGGTCAGACGATCACTTGTAAAAGGTCAGGGGCCCCTGTGCTTGCAAGTCACTCCTCATTATAACATTAGAAATCTGAAATTAGGACGCGCGTCATCTAATCATGGCCCATGGGAACCGCGTCTGTAGCCCTCTCTGGCGTGAAGGACCCTCCCACTGTCCCACAGGCTGTTCGCTGATCGGCCTCTCCCAGGTCGGCAGTGGTTACTGGTTTTGGGGTGTGTCGGCCTCAAATTGGGGAAGAGGGTGTTAGGGGTGTAAAAATGTCTCTGTTACTGGCTGCAATGATCGCCTGAAGGTAAAGGTTCGCCCATACTTGATTTCGAGCTTCGGGCCCGGCGCTGATCTCCGGTGTCAGGCAAGCAGCGACGCAGGCGGCTAAAGCCATTAATTAATCTAGAGTAGTTTGCCATTGCTTTCTCTAGACACGCGTTTTACCTTCGCAGCCACCGCTGCTACTCAGTTACCACCGCCCTCTAGCGAATGAAGGCTGAGTCGACCTTAGGAGCTCCTGCGGGATTGGACCCCCGTCCCGTCGGCTTGCCTGTCTAGCGTGTCACCAATCTGCCATCTTCCCTCCAGCTGATCGCCTAACTTCGTACAAAATGTTCACAGTGTTCCTAAATACAAGGCCTAATATACGGCACTCGGAGTCTCACCGACGAGTCGTCGTCTGCAATTCGGCATCCAATATACCATCGTTTCCGTTCCTCTGCCTCTTCTGCTCTGAATCGCTGCAGTAGTACAGACCAGCTAAAGCCGCAGCATCATCGCAAGCCCATTGCAACAGCTTCACTTGCGGCGTCAGCAGTGTGCATTTGCCGTGGCTATTGGCAGTGTTTTATCCAGACTCCAGGCCTGGGGGAGGGGGGATTGAGGCTTGGGGGGGTTTACGATCCGCACTGTCCTACCTATCTTCGTGACTTGATTCAACCTGCTCCGTCATAGTAGGCCTACAATACCGTTCCCAGCTTCGGTCGAGGAATCGCAATCCGCTGCTTGTCCCCCCTCCGGCCAGGACTCCTGCCCTCGGGGACAGATCCTTTCGGAGAGGCAACCCAATCCTGTGGAACACCCTGCCAAGGGTGGTCACCATGGAGACTTCGCCAGGAGCGTTTTTGAAGAACATGAAGACACATCTGTTTAAAGTTTCTTTTGGTTGTTAGACGCCTTTGACTTTAGCCTTAGCTATGCGTACGGCGTTGAATAAATCGTCCTGTATAATAATAATAATAATAATAATAATAATAATAATAATAATAATAATAATAATAATAATAATCGACTTGGCTGGAGGGGAAAAACACAGTTCAGTGCAAAATGTGTGCAAGTGCTGAGATTTTGGGGGAGAATTTTGAGGTTTTGGGGGGAAAATCTCTCCTCCTAACAGGCCTGTAGAAAACACTGCTATTGGGTAGGCAAGAGACCAAACTAGCTGTCTCTCTGTTGGCAGCAATCTACTAATCTGAGTGCATAACTTGTGTAAATGAAGGTGATGTCACGCATGTGATCGACAAAACTCGCTACTTTGTGTATGTGAAATCGCATGTGGTTGGAACAGTCCATTTCTTGTACTGGAAGGACGTTGACCTCAGGATCCTCAACGCGTCGAACGCCGATCACTCCGGCGTCTACAACTTCACGATCGCGCACTTTAATGAGCAGAGTGACGGGCAGAATATATACGTAGACCTCGCCTAAGACCAGAAAAATCGGCCAATGAAAGACATCGACTGACCAGCCTATGTCGATAATATCACATCAGAAAGTGATATAAATTCAGCCATAATGTTTTCTTTGCTTTTGGGCTTGTTCATTTACTTTCGACGAAGCTATTTAGTGCTTATAAAGGCAAAAATTCTTAGTTCTGCACAATCGCTACTAAAAATTATTGACTACCGTAATCATATTAAAACATAGGCATGCAGCGGCGTCATTTGGGGGGAGGGGGTTGGAAGGGGGCCGTGGCCCCCCAAGGAGATGAAAATATTAATTTATAATGTATTAATGTGCAAAAAATTGCAAAAATTGCCCAAAAATATATAAAAATTGCAAATTTTCCAACATTGGCCCTAAAATTTGCCAAAATTAATCAAAATTTGCAAAAAAAATTGCTAAAAATTTGCAAAAAATGCCTAAAATTTGCCAAAATTTGTCAAAAATTTGCAAAAAAATTTCTCGCCCCCCCCCCAAGAAAAGTGTGAAATGACGCCACTGTAGGCATGTATAATGCAACTTATATGCTATCTCGTAATCTCAAAGTTTTGAGTTCACTATGCAGAGAAAAATGAAAACTTTGACAATTAAAGGAGTTCTGGCTTCTGAGTAACGTCCTAAACTATAATTATACAGGAAAGCGTTTCAGTCTTTCAGAGTTCCTGTGACGAAATTATTATAATAGCTAAGATAGATGAGCATTAGGTCAATAATAAAGAATAGGTAAAAAGTATAAAAGTAGTTTCTCCAGTAGTCGCTAGGTGGCGCTTACTACAAGGTAGATAGTTAATAAAATAAATAAATAAATAAATAATAAGTGAAGTCCAGTAGTAATAATGACTGCCTGAGGAGTATGTAAAATGTCTAGGGAGGTTGAGCGTAAGATATTCAGTAGGTGGCGCTAGGCGTCATTCAGTTATAGACCGATAGTTTGGAGCACACCTCCTTTAAGGTAGTGTGGTCCATAGATAAATAGAGGTAAATAGAGAGTACTCTGCCATAGACGGTGGCAAGTCCTGGTTGAGAAAGGAGGAGCCAAACACACATACCAACACACCAGTGGCGGCTCCACCGGGGGGCCAGGGGGGCCCGTGCCCCCCCTATTGACTGCCTGGCCCCCCCAGTGGCCCCCCCAGTTGGGACCCTATACTTAATGCTAAATACATTAAACAACACATGGTTGGCCCCCCATGATTAGAAGTTGCCCCCCCAACGGCCCCCCCCACTTGCCAAATCCTAGAGCCGCCACTGCAACACACACACAGACGCCCATCGTCTTTTAGGCGGACGCGTCTATAAACAAGCACAACACACACACACAAGTAAGCAAAATCTCGTTAATTTCTATAGCGCTTTAAAAAGCAGCACCGAAGTAGCTCCTTATTCCTAGGCGCTTAATGTAAGTATACGAAGTAGCTATGGTCAAAGGTGGGGTCATTCATGCAGGGTCATTTAATCCAAAGGGCCAGTGTTTGAGACGGAAGAGGGTTTTGGTTTTTGGTTTTGACCGTGACCAACTTTGGGAAAATCCTGACAAGCAAAAAAAATTTACCACCTCTACTTTTTTAGCTGACAAGGAAAAAAGGCCCGCCTCTTACTTAAACCTTTACCATCTATAGCCAAAGGGGGATTTGACCCTCAAAGACGCGTCAAAAAATTAAAAAATTCATGGAAGCTCATAAACAATTTTTCGGCGGCCAAGGCAACCCCCTGGCTACGCCACTGAAATCTGTCACTAACAGAAGGTAGCTTTCCGTCTTCTTTTGCTATTGATGTGGTCAATCCTTTAATTGAAGAAATCATCTCTGCCCAAATGATTTAGAAAATTACCGGCCTATATATATATATCCAACGTAAACTTGTCAAATATTTATGAGCATAATAAGAATTATATTTAAAATAGGAGAAAATGCAATTGTGATTTTAATGCGCCTATATATGAGTGATTATCTATTTTAAAATGGACCATACGAGCAATAATAGGCCTATTATTGGGGTAGAACAAACACCTCGGACTTTGAGAGGTCAATACGGCCGCTACTGGTGACCATGTAGAGACATGTTTATAGACAGAAAGACAGACAGACAGACAGACAATATATCTGGCATTTTAGAACAATGGCGATCCTTAAACTGTGGAAGAAGTTCCCCGGTTTATGCTGACGTTAAATCAGACTTTGAGCTAAGATGGAGAATTGTCGACGTGGCAGATACGGACAGACAGATGTGTGGTGTATAGGCCCGTTAAGGGTCGTGATCTTTTCAGCAACAAGA
The DNA here is from genome assembly GCA_018105865.1 of Metaphire vulgaris. Lineage (NCBI taxonomy): Eukaryota > Metazoa > Annelida > Clitellata > Crassiclitellata > Megascolecidae > Metaphire > Metaphire vulgaris. The sequence goes on from CM030856.1 coordinate 2,335,671, forward strand.
TTCGGGAAGACGAATGGAGTATATAGATTCATTCGGTTCCTTTGAGAACTCTAGTGACTAAGATAGCTAGGTGTTTGACTAATTTGTCTTTACTGAAAGCTGTACTTATGGCTGCGCAAGCCTCGATATGTACGAGCGAATGCATGGATCGGCTAGATTAGATACCGGCTGTAATCCGACTAGAGAAGAGCCATCTGGCGAATCTGCGAATTCCTATGGTCTTGTAGTTGTCGGTCTATTTGAAGTCGCGTTCGCTGGAAAAGTCCGAGTACAGTATCTTCCCTATAATTTCTATCACCAGGAAGAATATCCTGGTGGAATGGAGTGGTTTGAATAATGCATTTCTGGCTGTGAGTTGCTGAAAGAGTTCTAAACTTATTGCTGTGTGAAGTGCACGTATCATCTAGGCTTATCGCGAGCGCGGAATGTAATTATTACAGTGCGTTTGATTAGTTGCAGCTTGTTTGGTAGTCGTAGGTTTTCCAGTCATTTTCTTTGTTGTCTGGGATTTTGGACAGCTGTCTGAGTTTTCTCAATAAAACCAGGTCTCGGCGTTCGCTCATCGTCTTGAGCAAACGATCGCTGCCTTGAATAGACGTCTTGCGAGTCAGTCTCCGCCAATACACTAAAATTGGTGGAGACTCCGGCGTCGTAGCTTTTCAGTCTACGAATAACAGCGTTCGACCAAGTCCATAGCGTCGAGAAATAAATAACAGCAGTCAAAGACAAACGGATTCTTCTTCATGAGCGCTCCGGTCAACAACACAGTCGGGTATTGTCAACTTCGAAGTGGAAGAATCCTGAATCCGGAAAAGGCACAACAGCACGAAATATCAGAAACATCCGCCGAATCGACTTCATCTTCAGCACCGGGTCCATCCGCCGAATCGACTTCATATTCAGCACCGGGTCCATCCGCCGAATCGACTTCATCTTCAGCACCGGGTCCATCCGCTGAATCGACTTCATCTTCAGCACCGGGTCTATCCGCCGAACCGTGTTCTTCAGGCATCAGACTTTCGTCGTATCGTGATCCAGAACCAGTCGTTCAACTCGAGTTATCTTGCCGGAGGACGTTGCCAACTTTCGACCAAGAGTCACCGCTGGAAGAGTTTCAACGTGAGTCTCCGATCTTCTTTTACACTGACAATATGGCTGAAGGTTCTAACTCGCTCCTTCCAAACCCGTTTCATGGAAAACCGGACGAGGACATTCATGAATTTTTGAAAAATTTTGAATTATGTGCCACCTTTCGCAGAGCAGACCGCGATTCCCGACGAGCAGCTCTTCCTTTACTTCTGAAGGAGGGCGCTGCTGCTTGGTACCATACTCAATCATCACGAGTTAGAGACTCTATTGACGATCTAAAAGAGGCTCTTATTGAACGTTATGGACCGCAGGCGGCTCACGCATGGAAGAGCACTGCCGACCTGTGGCTACTAAAACAAGCAAAGGAACAATCCACTGACGACTACATCACAGCAGTGGTCAAGGCGGGCCAGAAAATCGGAGTCGCGGAAGAACAGCTATACTTCGTTGCCCTGAACGGCCTCCGTCCCAGCATTCGGCAACATGTTATTCAACACCAGTTAAGCTCTCTTGATGATCTGCGTCAATGGGGGCGAATTACTGAACTGTCCCTTCGAGATAGCGCGCTTGACGACTCGCCGCTTGAAGCAACTGCAAGAGAGTTGGCGGAGATGAAGGCGGAAATCAGGAAGTTGCGCATCAACACTGTCAATCCTCCGTCCCGCTCAACCTCTCCATCTCCAGATGCTACTTCATCGCAGCGCCGGGTTCAATTCAGGGAAGACGTCCGTCGTCCGTCGCAGCCGACAACCTTCAATCGCCGGCCAGTCTCTACATACCAAAGTCGGGGACAGAATCGAACGAATCAACCACAAGGGATTAACCAAGGAACGCTACCCCGCTGTGACTACTGCGGTGGTAAGCATGTTAAAAATTTCACTTGTCCTGCGCGCGATAAAATATGTTATTACTGTCATCGTCGTGGTCATTTACAATCTGTGTGCCGCGCAGCTCGGTTTGCACGATCGCAGCAGCGACCATAGGACAGTTCACCCGTCCATTTAGCTGGAATGGACAGGGTCAGTACAGCCAGTATAACATCTTTCAGCAAAAACATTATACCTGTTCAAGTCGCGCGATTTAAAATTATGGCTTTAATTGATACAGGTGCATATTTTTCTATCGTGTCGAAATGTTTTTTGAAACGTTTAGCCTTGCCTCTGCATAGGTTGGAGGACACAGAAATTCAAAAATTAGCTTTGGCGGACGGGAAACCTGTCGACATTTTGGGAAAAGTTGAAATTACAATCAAAATTAATGGACTTTCAATTCCTTTCGAATGCTGTGTCCTGCCAACATCGCTTACGACCTCATTCTAGGTCTTGATTTCTTAGAGGCAACGCAAGCGAAAATTGATTTTAAGGAACGTCTTTTGACATTATATGACAACATGACTGCTGCCGCATTTACGTCATTTCAGAAAGGGGCAAATGTTTTATTTCCAAAACGCCCAACAGTTTTGCCTCCCCACTCTGAAATTTTGGTTCCCATGTCTGTACCAAAACACATAACACCGCAGTTGTGTTTAATTGAACCTCTGAAACCACAAAATCGTCAACAATTTTTAATAGCGCGAGGTTTAGTTCATACATTTCCATCTGCGACTATATGCCGTGTGTTGAACCCGACAGACCGTGTACTCTGGTTATCTCCACGTCGACCATTAGCATCAATTGAGCCTGTTTCTCAGAATGATATTTTTGATGAACCATCTTCATCCTTGTCAGATAATTGTAATATGGATATTCCTATACTTCCTAGTCTGACACAGAGACATACATCGTCAACTTCCAATTTGTGCACTATTTCCTCATCTGAAGCAACTGATGATTCTAAAACAGATAAAAATAAAAATCCGCCTACTGTCACATTCGATAACCTAGGTCTCAAATATCATTCAGATTTGTTAACAGATTCGGAGAATCAGAGATTGAAAGATTTATTAGAACGAAATATTGATGTTTTTGCTAAATCGCTAGAGGATTTACAAGGCACGAATTTAACTCAGCACGCAATTCATACAACCACTGAAGTTCCAATTAGACAAAGGTGCTATCGACATTCTGCTGAAGCTAAGAAAGAGATAGACAGTCAAGTGGAGCAAATGTTAAAAGCTGGGGTTATCGAACCATCCCAGGCAGTTTGGGGTTCTCCAGTCGTCCTTGTTAAAAAGAAGAATGGCGAAATTCGTTTTTGTGTAGATTTTCGCAAAATTAACAAGATTACAATTCCGATTAATTTCCCGCTGCCAAATTTAACTGATGTGTTTGATGCCTTGGCTGATAATCATCCTGCTATATTTAGCGTTTTAGATTTAAAATCTGGCTACCATCAAATTTTACTTGACCCAGATTCTAAGGAAAAGACGACCTTTGTGACACATTCGGGTCAATATCAATTCTTACGCTTGCCATTCGGCTTGTCCAACGCGCCTGCGTCATTTATGAGTCTTATGGCACATATTTTTAAGGGCATGACCTTTCAATCAGTGTTATGTTACTTAGACGATATTTTAGTTTTCAGTAAGAATTTTGAGTCGCATTTAGAGCATTTGCAAGAGGTTTTTGATCGCCTTACAGCTGCGAGATTGAAATTACATCCTAAAAAGTGTTCTTTTGGACTGCCTAAGGTGTTGTACTTAGGTCACTATTTGTCAGCTACAGGAATCGAAGTAGACCAATCCAAGGTGAAACTTGTTCAAGAATACCCTCGTCCAAAAACGCAAAAAGATGTCCGTTCTTTCTTGGGTCTTGCGGGATACTATCGTCGTTTTATCCAGGGTTTCAGTATTATTGCAAATCCACTTCACCAGATGTTAAGAAAGGACGTTGAATTTCTTTGGGACGACCATTGTGAAAAATCATTCAATACCTTGAAGCATGCTTTGTGCAACGCTCCAGTTTTGGTTTACCCAGACCTTTCAAAGCCGTTCGTAATAAATTGCGACGCTTCTACCATAGGCATCGGGTATATTTTGGCCCAGGTAGATTGTAACGGTCGGGAGCATCCTATTTGTTATGGTGGTCGCTCACTGTCATCTGCAGAGCGAAATTATTCAATCACGCATTTGGAATGTCTTTCTCTTGTTGAAGCGATTAGAGAATTCAACTGTTATTTAGCAAACTCTTATTTTACTGTATTTACCGATCATATTTCATTGAAATTCTTACAGTCGCTTAAAACATCAACAACAGGACGTTTGCTGCGTTGGTCACTACTGTTGCAGGGTTATAATTTCGATATTCAGTATAAAAGTGGTCGTAAGAATCCTAATGCTGATGCTCTCTCGCGTCTTTCGCTTCCTCCATCTTCTGCGATCGACAAGGCTGCTGAAGACTCAATATTTGCGAATGTGGAGCCATTAAGTTCGAGTTTAGAGCCCATTCCCTCTCTCAATGTGATATTTGAGGATGAACTTACCGCTCCAGATTCTGATTCAGTAGTTATTGACGACATTGCGTCACAGCAACGACTTTGTCCTGATATATCACCCATTATTGACTATCTTGAGACTGGAACTTTGCCTGATGATGATGTGGCTGCGCGTAAGTTAACATTTGAAGCTAATGAGTACGTATTGCATGACAATATACTGTACCATTACTTTCAGCCGCGTTCGCGTAACTGCTCTAAATCAACTATTCGTCAGTTGGTAATTCCTAGAAACCTACGTGAGAAGTTACTCCATGGATTTCACGAAGAATCTTCTCATCCGGGATTCCATCGTTGTTACCTAAGTATACGTCAAAAATATTTTTGGAAACACATGCATGTGGATGTTCAAAATCATATTGCATCTTGCGAAAGTTGTCAGCGTTGTAAATACCCCATCAATTCTAAGAAAAATCCTTTGCAATCACTGCCCATCCGTGAAATTTTCGGGCGTTGGCAAATGGATATTCTCGTCCTTCCGCGAAGCAAAGAGGGTTTTCGCTATTTACTGCTTTTTGTCGAAAGTTTGACTCGATTCCCCGAGGCGTTCCCCATGAGAGATCAGAGGTCAGAGACCATCGCTGACCGTCTCTACTCTCAAATCATCACCCGCTATGGGAGTCCGAAATCACTATTAAGTGATCGTGGGGCAAATTTTCTTAGTAGTATTGTAGCGGAACTTTCTCATAAGTTTGGCATTCATCGTTTGCACACTTCCGGTTTTAGGCCACAGACCAATGGGGCTTGTTAAAGAGTAAACCGTCATTTGTGGCAATCCCTTAGGATTCTCTGTAAAGATCAACAGGATTGGCCGCAATTTATTCCATCTATTTTGTTTTCTATACGTGCTGTTACAAGCGCTCGTTTGAATTATTCACCATTTTATTTAATGCACGGAACTCAGATGAGGCTTGGTGTTGATCTGTCGTTACCTAATATGGAAGACAAGCAATTACTCCTGAAGAGCATGCCTTGAATATAACAAAGCGATTGGCCGCTGCACATAAAGAAGCTACGGATAGAACTAAAATCATGCAAGATTCAAATAAACTAGCACACGATAAGAACGTTGCAGAACCAACGTTTCAACCTGGTGACCTAGTTTGGTTAATGACTCCTCAAGTGAAGAAAGGGTTGTCGAAGAAGTTATCACTCAGATACGCAGGTCCTTATTATATTACAGCGAAGGTAGGTAATCACACTTTTATGTTGCGTCACAATCAAACCAACAAGATTCTTTCCCACCCTGTGAATTCAGAACGTTTAAGACGCTACGTTGACCGTCGAGATTACACTACCCCACCTGCTGCTCAACCACAGGACACTTCGGCACCCCAAATATCTCAAAGGTGGCTCAGGGGACCCATCAAGTTCTAATTCAGAGAAAAATTTTGATTCGCAAAATCTCAAAGTGCCTGACGAAAAATGGCACTCAGCGAATCGTTTGTTGGCTCAAAAGAAAATAGGGAAAGAAATTTTCTATAAAGTGGAATGGTCGGATCCGAAGTTTAAGCCCGAATGGATTAATGAACGTGATGTTACCGACGCGTTAAAGCGTGCATTTTATGTGACTAGAACGAAAACGGGTCACAGAAGGAAACGACGAAATTAAACATTATAAATAAATATGCATAGAAAGCAAAAATATGTGACCGAACACTGATAGAGCCACTTTCACAAATGTGTTTATTTTGCCTGGCCAGGCATTGCTGCTTGTCGATTTTCTCCTAGGGTCCATAGGACGATCTTCATTGACGTCTGACGGGAGAAATTATTCTAGATATTATCTGCGAGACTGTCCCCTAAGTTGAAGGTAGAGGAACAAACAGCCAGTTAGTGAAATGGAGGCTCTGATATTTCCACATCGAATTTTGTTTTATTGTTGTAGGATTCTGGTTTCAACTTTTGCTGTTATGCATCAGTTGCTCGGTCACCGCCAGCGTTAACACAGAAGATAGTCAGTTTAGACATGGTTACGGCGTCTATTTTAAATCTAGGGGTCATTTTGAAGTGGTTACCGATACTTACTACCATGTTTTTGATTTTAAATTGCCAACATTTGAGATAGAAGATGGGAATCATTCACTTGCTTGTATGAGCCACGAAAATTTATCAAGCACTCAGTCGTGTCAGAATGCCTTACCATACTATGTTGCTTTACGGGAATTGCAAAAGACTGCTCATTCTCAAATTAGGCAGTCTATTCGCCAGATCCACTCTATTTTGCGAACACAGAGATCGGATTCGCTGCCACAGAAATTTAAGCGTGGGTGGTTTGACATAATTGGTAATTTGGGTTACCATCTTTTCGGCTTAGCGCGAAAATCAGATATAGAGGTCTTAGAAGATCGTATTAACATTTTAAGCCAACGTGACAATCGAATTCTGCAGGATTTCGAACATCAACTTACGAATCTGGCCAGTGCGTCAAGCATTTTGAATAAGAGGGTAGATTTAATAAAGGAACAATTATCGCAACAAGAAAAATGGCTGATTGATTTGTCTCAGCAATTCAGAACCTCTTGGGCTAACAGTGTACATTTTTCTGCTTTTCTAACTGCAAGTCTCCTTAATTTTACAAGGGTGTTAGATCATCTTACGCATCTTCGCTTGGCTGCGGAAGAATTGTTATCTGGTAGATTGCATCCGGCTTTATTACATCGTTCGCATATTCAGCATGCTTTGAATCGCATTGCCGATGAGTTACGTAATACGCACGAACCTGCTCGTATACTCCTCCGCGACGTATCTTTTATTATAAGCGTCCATTCTTTGTGGCTGCGAAGTCACATACCCTGCTTTACGTTACAATATCTGTTCCAATCTCAACAATACCGTCACCCTTTATTTTATACGAAGTGATTAATTACCCAAAAACGATAGCTGATACGCATCAAATTTCCACACTGCTGGTTAATCTGCCTAAGTTTTTGCGATTTCTTCAGATCAGCGTTTGTTCGCTACATGGGACTTTTACCGAACTTCGAATTGGGAGATTATTCGTATTTCTTGGACATTGCAGACATCGCTTTAAAATCTGATTTGAATACATGCATCGTAGCTTTATTTAAAGATGTTGCAACTGATGTTTCAGAATTATGTTCTTTTAAATTGTTGTCGGATAGACCAAGCGTATTGATTCCAATCCTCCTGATTCTGTTATCATGGAAAATACTTTTAACCTGTCACTCACCTGCAAGGATTCAGCACCACAACCCTTCAATGGTTGTCTCTCGTGTGTTGCTAAGATTCCTTCTGGCTGTAGTTTGAATTCTTTGAATGGATATATACCTTCTCAGACTCCACAAATTCGGAATTTCTCTTCTGCAAAGTCTCAAGTTTCTCTTGAGTATGGCGCAAATAAAATTATTTTACAGTACTTGTTTCATCCTGATCAATGGATGGCCATCGGGTCTGACCACTTGTTCAATCAATCATTGTCGCTTCTTCTTCCTCCTTTTCAGATTTCTAAGACTAATTCTAAAGGTTTAGCAGCACTAGAGGAAGATTTTGAGACGACTATGCAGGCGATTCAACAGGGGGCGCTTCTGTTTCAGAACGATTACAATGCGTTAGTCAGTGAAGCTCGTCAAACATCGGTCGATAAGTCTCATAATCAAGTGCTGATTTATGGATTTTCATTGGTATCTGCTGTTTCATTGATTCTAATTATTGCCATAAGTTACCTTTGTTTTCGAGTAAACAAGTTAGCTGTTTTGCTTATGACAATATCAGTTCGAACACGTTTGACCGAAGCCTATCCGCAGTTCATATATCCACTCACCTCAACCCTACCAGCCACGGATAATCAGTCGGCTAGTACGAGTCAATTCTATTTACTTCTGGTTATCTTACTCCTCATCATATTATTTCTAATTACTTACATAATTCTACGTTGTCGGCGCTCAAAGAAGGCAGCCAATAGCTCTTCGAATAATTTTTTGGTTCTTCGTTTTGCGAATTCTCAGCGTTATGTAGACATTCGCTGGTTTGGGTTCCAGTACCAAATTTCAGAGTGCGAGTTAAACGCCAGGTCTAATATTACAAATGTCCGTCTACAGCGTTATAATTGCCTCGCTATGATACTAACCTTCTCCTGGAAAATTGAAATTCGTCATGTGTCAACTGATGTGTGTCTGATCCCACCAGGTCAGATTCACATTGACTGGTTCCAAGTATTTCAGCTGAAAAGAATTGTGGGCATTCACAGAACATTTTCTGTCACTTTGTGGCTTCATGAAATTCGCTTACAAAATTTCCTACAGATACAGCCACGTGTGCTTTCGGCAAATGACTCAAATGAGTTAGAGACCAATCAAATCCCTGTGGCAGCAGTTCGCAATCTAGAGTCGGAAAGACTTTGAAATTGTTGTTATTTATTAGTTGCTTAATTAGTTAGTATTTGTAGTAAGCAATTGTGTATTCGAAGCATAATTATGGACAATCATGCTAACATATTTACTCACGTGTGATTAGTTGAACAATTGTAGTTGTGTATGCTAAAGTTTGTTTCTTATATTTAGCAGAGGCGTATCTACATATGGGAGTCAGGTGGGACCCAGTCCTCTGATTAAGTGATTGGCTTATAGGCCTACAGGCTAACATGCATCATGTGAGGTTGATTCATACATTGTCGGTTTTCCTCACGCTTGGAGGTGGCACCAGGACACCCCTGGCAATGGATACGCCACTGATTAGTGTGTGAGATTTAAGTTTTGAAATATGCTTTATTGTACTGTATATAGGCGTTAACCTTAGTGGGAGATTCCACTGAATTCGATCGCATAGACTGAGGAAATGGAAATGGGGAAAATGAATAGCCCTCAGTCCCCAATTAGTTTCTTCTTTTGTCAGGAGAAAAGGCTACTTGGAAATATAGAGTTGAGTTACCCCCATATTTCATCAAAGTTCACGCCTATGTTGTTTTATTTTTGTTTGCTTTTTGGCTGGTGTATACGCTGTGGTGACAGGACTCTTTAGATGTAATCTTCCAAGGTTTTTGTGAAAAATCCTCTTGTTGACCAAATCCTCATTGATAATCAATGATATATATGTATATTCCAAACCTAAACACATAAATAAGAATTTTGTCATTCAAATATATTTTGATAAAAATGACTACATGTTATTTTTTTAAAACGAGTGTGCTCAAAGTTAAAATCCAATTGGTTTTGTTTAGATCTATGTAGATATAGGGAAAAGTACATTGGGTGTACAGAGAAAATTCTTCCCCCCCCCCCATCTTTCTAACCCAAGTGTGTTATTTTCAGATGGTTCTATCGTCTATTTTCGGGAATCAAAGTCTTAGTGTGAGACTTGTGTGTTTATCATAGACTTACCTCTCCGGTAACGGCTCTATGAGCTTTCCTTTATTGTAAATCGTTTTGGGTCAATAGGTTATCTCTTCTTGGAGTCAGTTTCAGTAGTCTACAGAACACTGTATTTCCGAAGCATCGATAAATAGCCATAGACTGTGGTTTGTGCAGGTGTAACAATTGTTTCCGATAACATCCCGCCAGTCCATTCTCCTTCTAAAATAATCTCATAACTGTGCCGCTATAGCGCCATCGGCCCAATATATAAGCAAATAATTTTTATTCCACTCTGTACCAAAAGCTTTCACATAGGTTATTGAATTTTTTTTTATATTTATAGTTAATACTTAGTTATTAAATATTATACAAAATGATTTATTATTATGGGTTATAATCAACATCAATTTACAGCGACAGTTAGTAACTCCAATGGAGTAGGATTATAGCTTCCCAGAAATAATCTACAACATAATAACAGTTTCAATTTTCATTGACAAATAAGTTAGTTAATAGCTTTGTTATAGTCATAACAGTATAACTGTGTCATTACAGTAATTGTGTTTCATTTTCGAGCTTATATCTTCGTGGTTATCGATATACATAGCATTTTGAATTGACTTTTTGCATGAACAGTCGTTAAAAAAAGTTATTTTTTGTCGATTCGTTCAAACTGCTTTGACATTTTTTTTAAATTTTGCAACATATAATTATGAGTTATAATATTTAAACACAATTGTACCTTATCGAGGAAACGCCATAATTCCTTGTAATTCTCCACCCGACCCAAAGGCCAGGATAACGAGATTATCGTTTCCTTGAACAATAAAAATTATTCCAAAGAATACGGTTATTGGCCCATGGCCATGAATCCCAGTCCCTATTTGAGGTTGTGGAGCTGGTCTTCGGGGCGGCTGATCGCCTCCCTGTAAAAACAAGTCCACATTTTATTGAACGCTTAATGAAACTCCATTGTATGAATTACACTCGAATGTTTACGTATAAAGTGCAAATTACTATGTTTTTGGTTTGTGTGTGTGTGTGTGTACTGATTGATGCTTTTCATGTTGTCTATTGTGTGCTTTATGTATTTCAGAGGCGTAGCTAAAGTATTCTGTGTCCGAGGGGAGACAGACTATGAAATTGGCGCACCTATCTTGGCGCCCGAGAACATTTGTACCCCCTGCCCCCCCCCCCCGTAGCTACGCCTCTGTAGCATTTTGCTTTTCATGAATTCAGCATTGCTTCGTATATTTTGGTTACTTTCACTTTGTGCTCAGTGTAGGGCACCGTTTTCTGCGTGGTATTTAATTTCATTTACCTATACTACATTCTACCAAAATTTAATGGTCTTGAGGGTTAGGCTACAGTACTTTAAAAAAAATCGGACTTTTGACGTTTCAAAATTTATCGAGTTTTGAAAGCAGAGAGAACAGTCCCGTCGACATGGTTGTGTGAAATTTCAAAATCTAATTAGTTCAATTTCTCACTCAAAACGTTCCACAGAATTCAAATTTTTATACAATATTCAAGTGACTTACACACTTGTTTCCTTTTTGAGAAATGGACAGCCACAGTTCATAGCTGTCGGCCAAAAGTAATTCTTACTAAAATATCTCCACTCTCTTTTTCAAATTTATCCAGATATGTTTTATTTTCTTAAGTCTTTGAGTGTTATGCTTCCTGCAAATACCGATTAATACCAAATTCATACGTAATAGATTTAAAATTCTTACTTGACCAGGATTGTTCGCGTTTTGGGAATTCATAATTCCTCGGCAAAAGCTCGTCAGCAAATGATTCGGTTCTAGATGAAGAGCCGTTATTATCTTCTTTTGCGGGACGCAAAAGTTCTTTTAGTAGGACGGGATGTGGTGTATAGGCCCGTTAAGGGTCGTGATCTTTTCAGCAACAAGATTCGGGAAGACGAATGGAGTAGGCTATATAGATTCATTCGGTTCCTTTGAGAACTCTAGTGACTAAGATAGCTAGGTGTTTGACTAATTTGTCTTCACTGAAAGCTGTACTTATGGCTGCGCAAGCCTCGATATGTACGAGCGAATGCATGGATCGGCTAGATTAGATACCGGCTGTAATCCGACTAGAGAAGAGCCATATCTGGCGAATCTGCGAATTCCTATGGTCTTGTAGTTGTCGGTCTATTTGAAGTCGCGTTCGCTGGAAAAGTCCGAGTACAGTATCTTCCCTATAATTTCTATCACCAGGAAGAATATCCTGGTGGAATGGAGTGGTTTGAATAATGCATTTCTGGCTGTGAGTTGCTGAAAGAGTTCTAAACTTATTGCTGTGTGAAGTGCACGTATCATCTAGGCTTATCGCGAGCGCGGAATGTAATTATTACAGTGCGTTTGATTAGTTGCAGCTTGTTTGGTAGTCGTAGGTTTTCCAGTCATTTTCTTTGTTGTCTGGGATTTTGGACAGCTGTCTGAGTTTTCTCAATAAAACCAGGTCTCGGCGTTCGCTCATCGTCTTGAGCAAACGATCGCTGCCTTGAATAGACGTCTTGCGAGTCAGTCTCCGCCAATACACTAAAGATGGACACGGACATAGGCAGTGTTAGGAAAGATCACTTGTAAAATGATCTTGATCAAAGATCAAGATCACTAGAGAAAAATTGATCTAAGATCAAGATCAAAGATCACTAGAGTATAAATGATCTAAGATCAAGATCACTTTAAAAGTGATCTAAGATCAAAGATCATTACAAATATAGTTATATCATGTATGACGTGTCACGTATGATAACGATACAAGTTTCCACTGTACGATGCATGTAAACTTTTGTAATACTAAGTTACTAACACAACTGAAAACAGTTCATGACAATTTTAGCAACTAACTGTCAGTTCACAGTCAGTGTTGAACACGGCAGTTCATTTTCAGCATGAGCAGACGCTCAAACGTTGCATCAGACAACCTGCTTCTTCGCGGTGTAGCTATCAAACCTCCAATACTAAAAAGTCTTTCGACAGGTGCAGAAGATGACAGGGTTGTGTTATATTTCACAAATGCTGCCTTGACATGTGGGTATGCCAACAAGCTAGAAAGTTCCTTATTTGGGTTATTCAGGTAGTGCATGACCTCTATCTTGACTGCATTTTCACGACCAGTTGCAACTGAGCAAGCCTCCCTCTGAGTCCCAGTGGCAGTGCCAGTACTAATGTCAGGGCCATACCCATAATCCTCATCATCTGCACCGGCTGCACTAGCATGATCATTGAGGTCCGAATGTTTGATTTGTCCGCCATTTTACTCAACACACATTGAAGTTCGTTGATTGATTGACTTAGTTGGGAGAATACGTATAATTTGATCTTTGATCTTCTGTTGATAATAAAGATCAAAATCACCAAAAAAGTGATTTAAAATCAGAGTCAAAGATCAGTAGTAAAAAGTGATCTAGATCAAAGATCAAAGATCATGAATTGTGATCTTAGATCGTGATCTTTGATCTTTTGATCTAAGATCACTCCTAACACTGGACATAGGCACTGACATAGGCTACAGAGGGTACGACTTTCAGATGTAATAGGAATGAAAAGATATTGTAGTCAGTCCGAGTCGGGATCAGTCGTCGGTGATGGGTTTTCGGACACTAAATTATATGTGGCAGAAATCTGAACATTGAAACTATCTGAAACAGTAATAATGTAGCCTTATTAGGCAATAGAAATGATAGGCCTACGCTTAAGACTTCAAACTTCTGTATTCAATATTTCGTATTCAGTTGCAATTTGAGCAGTTCGCCCATTAAACATTATCGAAATTTGCTAAGCGAGTGTCTCTGACTTTTCATAACGGAGAAGTATTGTACAAATAATCTTCTCCCTTATAGATTCTTAAGAGAGTGGCTGCAAATCAAACTCACGCCCATCTGTCTTCGAATTACCTTTTCCTTCACTTTCAGTCGGCATACCGTAAATATCATTATACAGAAACTGCTCTGCTCTCTCTGTCCACGATCATATAATAAATGCGATAGAAAATAGCAAGGTCACCGTCTTATAATTACAGTGTCTCTCTTCTCTTTGGCATCTCAAATCCAACCAGCTGACTAAACTTCAACGATTTCAAAATTCATTGGCTCGGGTGGTTTCAAAAATCTCAAAACGTGAGCCCACAACCTCAGTTCGTAAGGCTCTTCACTCAGGGGCGTCTTTAACCAGTGCGGGGCCCCGGGCACGTGGCGGCCTGTGGGGCCCTAAACGTGAAGATCAATGTTGACAAGGAAAAAGGTCATCTCCATTAACGTTTTTGAATGTTGGCAAGCAAATAAAAAGAAAATGTAATCCTACGTTAAAAAGTAGTTTGCGCGCGGCGCGGGGCCCCTAAGATGCGCGGGGCCCCGGGCACTGTGCCCGAATTTTTACATGTAAAGACGCCTCTGTCTTCACTGGCTTCCAATTAAAGAAAGGGTAGACTTTAAAATCTGTCTCCTGGAACACAAAACACTTGTTATGAGGAACCTACAGTGTATAGTTACTTCCTTTCAAAACTTTCTGTACAAACAAACAAATACTCGACCAAATCCTCATCTACAATAGTTCGAGATCTCTCCCTTTCTCACACTCGGTACTCGTGCTTTTTCAGTGGCCGCCTCTAGGCCTAAACTCTGGAACGCGTTGCCTCAGAATGCAAATTCATTATAGATGTTTAAAGTAAAGTAAAATCACGTGGATTTCTATAGCGCCTTGGAGACAGCACAACAGTAGCTGCTTAATCTTAGGCGCTAATTATTATTTTCGTTTGTCTGGCCAGATCTTGGAGCAATAATACATGGGCCAGATACCTTGGATTAGGGTTGTAACTTTTCAGAAAAATTTTCCGTAAATTTCCTGCGGAATTCCGAAAAATTTCCGAACTCTGAACCCTACCCTGAATAGGCTGGATTTGACCTGGATCTTAAATGATTTTTATTTCGTGTGCCATCGGCTGAATCTATTGCGCGTTATAAAGTGGCGCTATATAAGCATTGTAGAGCTATGGCCTAAATGCTGCGGTCGGCGGGTCAGCGACTCAGCGTTTTCTTTTCCTGTCCACTCACTCCACTGTGTCCAGTGTCCAATGTCTTCATTGTTCGGCGCCAGGGACTGGCTTTAGTTTCGTTCATTCGGCAGTTGAAAGTAATCATTTGAGGGATTTTGTAAGAAAGTTTACATCTTGCGTAAAATATCTTAAATTATTTTAAGCTTTAATGTTGGATGATTTGCGATTTTTAAAGGGGTTTTCTCTTAAAACCGTGGTGGAGCGCGTATTTTGCATGAGATTTACAGCATAAGTAAGTAAAATCTCGTGAATTTCTATAGCGCCTTGGAAAGCAGCACAACAATAGCTGCTTATTCTTACACGCTCAACCTTTCTTGAAATAGCTATGGGAAAGATATATGATCAGCCAGGCAATAGTCAACATCCAAAAGGGCAGTGAGGCTGAAGGGTATGAATGTTCCTTCACAGAGACATTCAGATGAAAGTCCGAGTTGTCTGATATTTAACAGAGATGGCTTTAACAGTGTAATATACAACTGTTTTGTTATGTTAGGTGTTTGCAGGTATATGAGTTGGTCGTAATTGTTATGGAGTCTCATTCTTTCACTGATCATAATTCTGACAATGGTGAATCAGACCCTCCTATTGTCACACTGAAAAGCGGTGTAAATGTTGAGGATCTGATCAGCGGAACTGAGTTTGAAGTAAATCTGGATGATATCGAAAAAAGTGGTATTGTCCATTAATGAATTTCTTTGCAAGTGAATTTTAAAATTATTATTTGGTGTCTTTTAGGGATTGAATTGAATCTTTCAATTAATTTAATGACTGTAGTTGTAATATTGCAGCTATGTGCAACAGGTGAATTTGTTTTTATTAGGTAGTGGAAATTGACAGTCATTTTATTTGGTTTATAAATTTCAATTAGTTAAAGGAGTTGTGCATAAAATCAAACAGGTTTTCAAAATTAATTGAAAGTTATTTATTGGAAACTGTTTTAAAATCCGGTCATTGTCAATTGTAGGTGGTGATGATATGTGCCAATATGATTCAAGTCATATTTACAAATTTTACAAGGAAGACTTTCTGGACAATGATCAGAATGATGATGATGATGATGAAAATCTGACGCCATTTGAGAGCATGGCAGCAAAGATGGAGAATCTGACAGAAGATGGCGGCATCAAGAAGCAGACGATACGTCATGGGGTGGGGGACGTTGTCCCACCCGGATCTAATGTCACTGGTTAGTTAGGCTTTTTGTTATGCAGGACTTTGTATCTAGATCTCCCCTTCACGTGACCTTCTAATTAATATCTTTGTCATCGTCCTCTTCAGATATGACTAATCCTTTGATGATGTCATTTTCTTTTTGCCACCACAGGGCTTCTACTTCTTGTCAAATTGTCTTAATATTATGGATTTGATGTCCAGTGTGGAATTTGATATGGATGGCAAATCTGAGTCGTTATACTGTGATGTAGTGTAGCATTTCCATGCTGCCTCTTGTATTTCTACTCAGAGGCACTCCTGGCTTTGATGTTACAAGATAAAATATATAATTATACTTTGGCATTCACATTGAATAGAGTGAGGAGTGAGAAGGAGTGAAGTATCAGGAACAGTTTGACTGTAGAGGGCTTTTTCCTATTGTGGTTTTTATTCCTGTTTCTTTTGTAATATAGGCGGACCCTTCTTAAACGTGGAAGGTTGTGTAAAAATTTCAAATCAATCAATGAAGAACTTTTGTAGATCATAGATTTTCTACAGATGCATTTACATTTTTATTTATGTAGATGCCTAATGTTTTAAGGATGATTTTAACATGGTAAATCCAGCCCTTATTCATGATTTTAATTGTGTCTTATGAAGGAACTTGCAAATATACTGAATGTTCATTTCTGTGACTATTAAGCATGTATGTGATATGTAGAAGTGTATGTATATCAGTCAGTCAACTTCAATGTAATGTGGCACCACTATCATAATGCCTTTGTGTGTATATATATCTGTGTATGTATGTATGTATATATATATATATATATATATATATATATATATATATATATATATATATATATATATATATATATATAGGGTGCACGGTGGAGCAGTGGTTAGCACACTGGTCTGCCAGTCTTGAGATCCGTAGTTCAACTCCCCGGCCATGGCAGAAACTCTTTGGTTGTTTCTGTCCCAAAGCGCCCAGTCGACTCAGCTGTGAATGAGTACATCGGGTGTTAACTCGGTGGAAGGAAAGGCGGCGAGGAAAGGCTGGCAACGCCCTCATTCAGCCGTTGCCGTGTAAAACTGAAGGCGATAACCCTTCAGTTCTCCGTCGGGCGCTGAGCCTATGGAGTGTAGGATACCTGTACCAAATATTTATAATATTATAAATATATATATATATAATTTTATATATATATATATGCATATATATACATATATATATATATATATATATATATATATAAGAGTGTGTATGTGTATGTGTTTATGTTTCTTGGTGTACATTGTTACAGTTCACTACAACGGTTACTTAGAGTACGCAGATGAACCATTTGATTCATCGCGCCTACGTCAGTCACCATTTTGCTTTGATCTCGGTAAGTCCAATATTAAAGTCAAATATTTAAATAATTAATTAATCATCACTGAACTTACTTAACCCCTTAACTGGGTATTTAACTGTAACTCAATGTAAAATGGACGGATATATCCGGGGTCCCCAGTTAAGGGGTTAATTGTCATTTCCTAAGACTGTGATTTTTAAGTGCGGTTGACCTTACGAGAGTTTAATTATGTGGTTAACATGGTGGGGAGTCCATTTTTGCATGAATCCCATTTTCAGGATTTCCAATCTTCCTCTAAAGTCTTAAAATATAAGTCTCAAAGTATTCGAATATACTGGTATTTTCATGGCTAAGTTTTTGGCCATTTTTGAACCTGTTCTTAGAGAGTTTCTGTCTTTTGATGTTGGATCTTTGATGGCAACCTGTATTCTTTATGACCAAACACTAATGCTGGAATTTTCCACATAGTTTTTGAACAATGTACATAGTTCTTTGGTTATACAATTTTACTTAAGCCGTTGCATTTAAAGAAGGCTGTTAGATATTTCTATTACGTGTGGATGTATGGGTAATTGGGTATTAACCTGTGCTTGCTTATTAGCATCAGTTGTTTAGAATAACTCAGGGACTTGTTGTTGATGTCAGCTATATGTTTATTTAAGGATCAGGTGAGGCTTTACCTGGATTCAACCTGGCAGTTGCTTCGATGCGCAAGAAAGAGCTTGCGCGTTTTCTTATTGGTCCGGCGTATGGTTTGGGGGAACAGGGTTGTCCACCTCGAATCCCAGGAAATGCAACTTGTGAGTTTCACAGTCTTGAATTTCAGATGAAATTTCAAAGGATGACATTCTATCTTTATTTTGATGAATTTTCATGCTTTCCGATGTGGCCGGTTGGAATTTTGTGAATTCCTGTCTCTATCCATGTGTAATATTGACAAACTCATTTAGCTATTTGATGTTGACACAAAATTTCCTGTTTTGTTTTGCACCAGCATTCTTGGTTATCTAAAGTCATTGTTTTTCTTATCAAGGTTTCTATGTTATTGAGCTTTTGAACTTCGATGATAACGGAGGAGCGAGCGATTACTTCTCTATGCCAATGGTAAAACATTCACTAAAGTCAAATATTTAAATAATTATTCATCACTGAACTTACTTAATTGTCATTTCCCAAGACTGTTTATTAGTGTTTAAGTGATTTTAAGCACGGTTGACCTTATGAGAGTTTAATTATGTGGTTAACGTGCTGGGGAGTCTATTATTGTGACCATGGTTTTGAGAGAAACAAAGGCTGTGCGCCGATTTGACCATGTCTATCTTAACTGTAATGGTACCATCGTGTAACAATGATTTAATTTCTGACTGAGAATTGTTTTTGAATTTGTGATTTTTGGTTTTTCATGTGGAACTTCTATTTATTATTAATCTTGACAATTTCTTAAGCGCAGTAACATAGCTAGGTGGTAGCTAAAGTTAAAGGCGCTCTACGGGGAACAAAATGTTAAATAAAAGCATATTTAGATGATTTTGCATTGATTTAAGTGTAACTTTAGGTTTAAGTGTTACGTTTGCATCAATGCTCTTAGCCAATTAAGAGTTCTTTGAAACTTGTTCTTTTAGTCGGAACGAAATGACGCCCCGTTTCCCTTGGTTCTTAAGGCCGTGAGAAAGACAAAGCAGGTATCACAGATCCAAATGCTCTTCTATGGACCATCATTTTGAATGCAGTTCTTGTTTGCATGTGACTTATTCAAACGTCTGAATTTTTTTTTATTTGCAATAAACCTGATTGTTGAGCAGTTTGATTATATTTGTATATTAGCCTTTTTAAAATATACATTTCAGAACCATTTTGATACACAGTGCATTGTAGAAACAGTCCAGATATTTTGTCATATCTCAGTTGTATTGAATTCTAATGATTCTATAATTGATAATTTTGTGGCAGGAGGCAAAGTCACATTTCGAAAACAAGCGCTTTCATCCAGCAAGTGTTGCTTATCGAAAGGTAGCTTATTTGCTTATCTCGTGGCATCTCTTCATTGCCTGCCTCCCTCCCTCTCCATTTCTTTTCACAAACCTGCCTGACAGTGATAAGGTTTATGGTGAGCAGCGTCTTACCATGTTCCTGGTTCTCAGTTGTATCTGCAGCCGTGAACTCTTATATGCATTTTGAATGGCACTTTTGCGGTTCCTTTGGTTAATTTGCCTGAGCAGTGTTCCTTCGACAGGAACCGCTTGTTTTGGTTCCTTTCTCTGTGGGTTTTAAAACTACCTGAGGACATATATGCTTAATCATTGGCTGACTTTCAAATGTTTTCACATTATAACAATTTTCTTCATAATGATGATAATAATAATAATAATAATAATAATAATATGATTATTGATATGATATGTTGTAATAAATCATTTATATTGTCACCACACACAGAGACAATAGCTGCATTTGTATCTTATACATTATTTTAATGTAAACGGCATCCTGTCTTTTGTGTCAGTTTTTGATGACATTCTGGAAATGAGAGAGAAAATTAATGTTAGAATGTTAGGCATTGGTACTTAGAGGAGTAAGGAATTGAAAAATATGAAGAAGAAGAAGAAAATCACTGGATATTATTTGCAAATGTCTTTTGGATGTGAAGATATGTCTGTGTTGATGACGGTGACTTAGATACTCAATAACTTCAGAGTTTCATATCTTCATCTTTCTTGTGATGGGGTTTTAAATAAAGCAAGCGAACAGAATTTTTTTTGAACTTCTTGTGTCTCTATTTTGATATTTGTTGAAGTCAGATTTTGTTATTTTGTGTTCATGGTAGAAGTAAGAGACCAGGGCAGCTTTATCTTGGGTTCTGAGCTATTGACCGTGTTTCTTGTAGGCAGTCAACATATTGGAACATTATCATCTGAGGTCTGATGAAGAAGAAGGAAGACAGAAGCAGGTTATACATTGCATCATTCACTTCAATATATAAGTTCTCATGTTGTTTGGATTTAAATCTTAAACCGCGGGAACCAAGCATACTGGGTTACATTGCATCTAGTTACCAGGGCTGTACCAGATTTCAATTTAGGCCAGAGCTGCAGGTACAAATAAGCAGTGTTGGATTGGCAAAACATAGTGATAAGTTAATTACTTGACACTTGGAGCACCACCTATTGAGTTATATTCAAATTTTACGAGGTAGGTGTGGCCATTTCGATGTTAATCTATATAAACAATGGCTGGTCTTTTTGTTAACTAGTCAAGGTCAAGTAAAAGATAGATTTTTGCTTTGCTGAAGGTTTTAAAGGTGATTATTTTAATAAATATTTTTTGCACAATGAATCATAGTATTTTCAAGTAATCAAGAAGACATTCACCATATACCAATGAACAGATGCTTAGCAGTTGTAATTAATGGCTAATTAGCTTCATTTTATATAAATAACTTATGGACTTCTATAGCACCATTTTGGCAATGCAATTGGCATCAGTCGATGGCTGCTCCTTCATTTGAATTGTAGTCCCCATTGTCATCAAATAAATCGGTCGGATTTTCCAGTCCAGATTATGACGGATGACCAATGGAATAGAGAACAGCCTTGGCCGGAATGTCAGTAGAGAGACTCAGCAGAACTTGTTATAATATAGAGTCATGTCCATGAGTGCCATAATAGCATGGCTCACAGGACAAAGTGGATTGAAACTTGATGTACAGTTATGCCATCTTTTCAGTACTATTTTCTTGTTGTTTTAGATTCTTCTTCAGTTGTATACAAATTTGGCCCTTTGTTGTCTGAAACTGGGACACTGTGGAAAGGTGATCCAGAATGCAAATGAGGCGCTCAACATTGAGCCCAACAGTCCCAAGGCGTTGTACTTCAAGGGAAAGGTCGGCTCCTGGTCACGTACTGTTTCACTTGTACTTATGTCATTGTCTGATTGCTTTTATTCTGTTATTTGCCTCTACCTCACTTGCCTTTACCGAGTTCTCTTGACAACTGGAGTATCATCCTTGACCAGTGGCATAGCCAGGATTTTCTGAAGGGGGGGTTACAAACGACCAGGCCTCTGTGCAGACCAAGTGTGGAAAATGGGTGATGGCCTTTTTTGCTTGCCAGTCTTTTCAAAAAGTGTGTGTGTAGCATTCCATCCATTAAACATTTTATGGGCCAGGGCCCCTACAGGTCGCCAGGCCTGTGTGCATCTGCCCCACTCCGCTCTCGGTGGGCATGAGGGGGGTTGGAAGCTACCATTGAGAGAGGTGAGGTAGTGAGAAATGTTTACTCAGGAAATGGTGAAACATTGCCCTATCTGCTTTTTTTACGGAAGGAATCCTGAAACATCAACATTTATAGAGAATTCAATACAATGATACTTTATGTCTGTAGCTATTAGAGCACACTCAGCACAGAATAGTAATACGTAATAAAATAAATTTTTGGTCCACCGACCAAGGAGTTTAACCCCCAAGCCCCCCTTGGCTGCACAACTGTCCTTGACGGCTGCAAAGTCCACATATCTCTCCTGAACAGATGCAGTTTCTAGATGCTTGGGCAACAGCTACATATCGCCAGATCCAAAGACCGATGGTCCCTCCAGTTGATTGGACTATCTATGCCAGTGCCATCTATGTCTGCCTCTCAAAGCCCAGTCTGAATATTCTTCATTCCATCTTAAATGCTTCTGCGCGGCTAACAGACCATCTCTGGCTGAAGTTTCTTTCTCCGGATGACCACTGTGGTGCAATACTTTCAGTTCAGCTGAAGATTATTGATGCTTAATCCTCTAATCCCAACGATCCGTATATTAAACCAATATGTTTTCATGCCAAAATATCAGTCGTCCAATGTGATAGGGTTAATAGCAACTTTTCCTTTTCAATGCGACATGGAATTCTGGTGAAACTGGACCGGGTGGAGTTATTCTGTGATTTTGTATCTTGAGCTGCTTTTGCCATTTTGTCTTTGTCATCTGATGTCAGGCATTGCGTCAACAAGGTGAATTTGACAGAGCTAAGGTTGAGATGCTGAAAGCGCTCGCACTCTCTCCAAAGAGCAAAGAAATTGTTGCAGAGTTGCAGTTAATAGACAGGTATGTGTGTTTGGATTTTTTCTTCTGTTGAGATTTCTGCACATAAGACTACTGAGGATGACAGTTTGACAAATGTGTGGAGATAGGCCACATTTGTTAAGACAGGAGCAAAGTAAGAGTGTAGGCAGTGGCGTAAACCTGGCTTCAACATTGGGGGGGGGGATAAAATAACTTAAAGTTGACCCACCCCCAGAAATATAAAAATCCCCCCTCCATTATGGGGGATATTGCATATTATGGTGGGGACTTAAAATCGCCCATGAAATACGTCTTGACAAGCAAAAATAGGCCATCCTGGTATTTTTATATTTTTCCCTCTCCAAATACCCTGAAAAGCAAAAAAAGGTCATCTGAAATGAAAGAATGTGGATTTGGTGTAATTCTGGCATCAACATAACATCATGGGGTGGGATAGAAATTATTTTACCGTATAGCCCAAAACATTGGGGGGATAATTGATACTATGTCCCCGCCAACTAATTATTCGGAGGGACCATCCCCCATGTTTTACGCCCATGAGTGTTGGATGTATTTTCTGATGACTGTAAGTTACTATTTGTGCTCTTTGAAATTGAAGCTATACAAACAGAGGTCAGTTGACATCTGTTGACATGGCAAATTTTTTAAGTTTTCTATTCACGATGATATTTTGAGTTTTTCTGAACATTGCCATTCAAGAAATGAGAATTGTTGATGCAGCTTACCATTGGCAAATGTGTTTCTTATTTCTACAGAAACAATGAACTGTTTCACTGTAAGGAAAAAATTTTGTATCAACGGATGTTTGGTCAAAAGGTTGAAGAAAATGCAGAAATTTTGTATCAACGAATGTCTGGTCAAAAGGTTGAAGAAAATGCAGCTGTTGGTTAGTATTGTTCATTATTATGACCACTGAGAGGTATTCTGTACTCTGAATTAAGCGCTGTTTCATAAATACTCTCTACTTCTTATAATGTTAGACATTATTGATTTCAGTTGTGAAAGTTTTCTGAAAGCATTGCAACATTTTTGTCTGTTTTGTTTCAAACAACTCAGATTGTGTTGATGAAAATGAATCATCGAAAGTTGTCGCTGACGAGGTTTCGAAGATATTTCACGAGAAGCTGAAGTAAGTTCAGACGGAAAAGACTCTGCTGATGTTTCAAATGGAAGACGTCGTTCTGTTGCTTTGCTGATCTTGCTTTGTTTAATTTCTTTTAGTGTTTAAATGCTTTTTATATCTTTAAAGCATAACTTGAGAAGAGTCTAAGAGGAACTCAATGTAGGAAAAATTTATCTCTGAATATAAAAAAATTTGTAGCGGTAATTCAGTGAATCAGTCATAAGCTTATTTAGCACCTTTGCACTCTGATATCATCAGTCAGTAGATGCTTCAAACGGAAATCTTGTCTGTATTATTTTGTGGAGTACAGGTTTTTCAATGAGCAATTTTGCATGGAATTTGTTATTTAATGTTGGTTTTGACTGTTAGATTTGTCAAAGAGAGAGTTGTATGATCTGAGATTTGATTTGATCTTGCCTCTGTTTATACTTTTGTAAGATTGAGAAGAACTTTATTGTCTGCAACTTGTATCCATCTTAACCCTTTCCGGTCCTATTAAATTTTTGTGCCTTCCCACAGTAGTCAATTATTTTTGGGCTAGAGTTGCTGTTTCGAACAAAGTTTGTTCTTTTTTTACACTAGCAATATCCCAGGCTATTATAAAGCTAGAAGGATGCGGTAAACGCCATTTTATTTCTCTTTCCAGCCATCCGTGCACAAATTTAAAATATTTGCAAGGGGGTCGACCCTTTACGGCCTTTAAAATTTTTTGAGGGGGGTCCGTTTTAACGGACCCCCCTCAAAAAATTTTAATTTTTTATGTAAACAATTCTGCAGCTAAATTTTTTGAGTGGTAACCTATCTTCAGTCAGCAGGAAAGTTTTAGGGGGATGTATGTGGAACTAAATAAATCAAAAAGTTTGAAACTCGGACTATAATTGGTTGAGATATAGCCTTCCTACCCGGAGTACCCTCTGTCAGATAAGTTTTCTTATAAACAAAGCTCTTATTTCTTTGACTTATGAAAATGAAACTAAGGAAATAACCCAGTGATATAAAAATAGCACATAGATATTAGAATACTCTAGAACAGCCTAATGCATTATGGCCCACACAGTGGGACTTAGGACTAGAAAGGAACTGAAAAAGCTGATGGCCCGTGTTGTGACTGAATTGCAGGATGTTTGTGAATGATTCGGAATTGATGGAAATTCCATTTTCTACTGCGTCATTCACGCTTCAGGAGTTAGATTCTCTTGAGGCAATCGCTAAAAGTCTTGGGCTTCTTGTGCTGCGCAAGCAACAGGTAAATTCTGCTGTCGATTGTCCACATTTCGGTCTCTTTTATTGTTCATCTTGTAGCTATTATTGTATTGTTTATCTTTTTATTAAATCCTTTTTACTCTAGTTACTCGGGTATTTTAGTTACTATTTAATTATCGTACCTGTGTAGTGTGTAAAGTTAACGGTTTAAGAATTCTCTCCTCCGGCTTTTCAGGAGCATTTGTTTCTAATACTTGTCCAACTAACGGGTAATTGTCCATTGATCATGTTTCAAAGAACATGTCAACGCTTTTAAAATTTCTTAAAAATTGGATTTATTTGGATTATTTTGTCTCCAAAATAAGCCTACTTATGATTTATTAATCTAAAAGTGGAAGCTTTTTATTTTATCCTTAATTTTTGGCATATGATTTGTTTTTGGTAAATTTCTATTTTTGAATATATATATATGTCAGTCAGTCCTTTCTACATTTCTCCGTTCTCTGTTTGTCTTACAGGGCAGAATTGTTCACATTCGAGTGTGCAAACGTAACCAGTCTGCTTAGGACTTTCTGTTTCCTATGAAACGGACCTCTGCTATGATGTTTATCAACTTACGATTGAATGTTGGCTTCATAAATGATGTTGGCCTTTGACTTTATCATCTGCATTATTGTCGTATTTTGTTCATTTCTCAACAGATGTTAATTAATCCATTGATTTAAAGCAGGGGTTGGCAACCTTTTGGACAGCAAGGGCCAAATTGCTATGGCAGTGTCTGTCCAAGGGCCACATAATTAAACAATTTCCTGTCCCTTTTTTAGAAAGATTGTGGTGGCAAAGGTTCAAAAGTTCTCAAAAAATGTACATATCGTGTGAAAAATTAGTGATGACCAATTTAGCTTGTCAGGTTTTAAAAAATAGCAATAGCCTTTTTGACAAAAAAGTTGAGAGGTCGGGTTAAACTCACTGGCGGGCCAAATGCGACCTGTGGGCCATAGGTTGCCAACCCCTGATTTCAAGTATTCTGCCTTTTGCAAAGATCTCTTTGATCTTCAGTTACATTGTCAATTTTTTACATTAGATGCATTATGTTTCAAATGTCGAGACTAGATGTGCACCAGTTGTGCCTCTGGCCAATTATTCATTTTAACAGTTTCTTTGTTACCACGTTTAATGTACTGAATAAAAACGTACCCACTTTACAGGTAACAGAAGTAAGTAAGTAATCTGATCCTTAAGCGTCAGCAAATCAAAAGATGTCGGGCAGCAGTGACCAGTAAATGCAGATGCTGTACTTGGGTCAATGGCATGCTTGGCAATAAATAACAGGTCCTTTTTCTACTGCAACTTACTGGCAGTGTGACACTGCTGCCACCAATGCTGTTTGTCACTAATCTTTCGGCTATACTCGTTAAGCACCGCCCCTCAGCTGCAAATTGATTTCAGACCCAGACACCAGTTACAATATGTCCGATGAGGAGACCCAGCATGCTATGGATGTTTTACCGCTAATCTCTCTCCTAACACTTGTGTTGCGACAAAGTTAAAAAATGGAGGGCCACACAACCTCCCTTATTGCTCAACATTCAACCTCACCTGTTTCTGTTATCCTGTTTTCTTAATTTCTATAATAATTATATCATGAATAGTTATACATTAACTAGCATTGGCTGCAAAGTTAAATTTCTCATACTAAAAACAGTAGGTTTATAAATGTTAAAACCATTTCTCTTGAACAGTTGTGTTCTTTATCATTAGTAATGGTAAGATTGACTTGTTGAATTTACTTTGTTTATTAAATAAAAATTGATTTTCTACAATGTCTTGTTATTCTAAAAATACAATGTAGTGAACTGAATTTAACCATTGTCAAGTCATATTTAAAAGGTTGCAATGCTGCAAACATGTTGATATTTATCACCTTAAGGAAATGCAATCATATGAATTTGGCCATCTAACCACACCAGCTTTGGTCATGGGCAAGTGGATGCAAAGGAAGTGCTACAGTGTTGACTGTTTTCCTTTGACATGCACAATGAGAACGATATTTGGAGCAGACATTTTGATGCCGTTGATTTGACTAAATAAATCCAGATTCAACTTTGGGTCCACGGTTTAAATGGTAGATTTTACACATGGTGGCATCCATTCAGAACAATAACATCGGAGATTTCATTTGTAGACCAGTCATCTGTCTGAAACTCTGTTCCTGACAATACAGCAGAAGTTTGTGGTTACGCTAAGGAGCAATACTAATCTCAAAGGAAATCCCGGATGTTCCAGATTTATTGGAAGAATTAAAAATATTGTAGTTATGTATTTCTATAGCACCAATTCTAACACACCAAAGGTATCAATTGATAAACTTTAGACAAATCATGCCTGTCAAAGATCTTTTCAAAGTCAATTGGAGTGGGAAACAAGAAGGCAAACTGTTAAAAGTATGCAGCAGCTGATATCTTCAGCACAGCACTGAAGATGGGCCTAGATGGCTCTCAATAAAATTTTCAATCTCCACTAGGGGATTGAACAGATAAAAACCAAATTTTAATCCCCACTCATGAGATCAGCCTCAGCCAGTTGGGATTATGCCAACCAACTCTCCCCCTCCCGGCCCACAAATCAAATGCAGGCAGCAGACAACTTTACACAAGTTTCATTACAATGTTTGAGGCAATTCATTAACATAAAATGTCTCAGTGGTCACATGACGAAAGGCTCTGCAATGGATCTCCCTCCATAGGACATTTATGCTTTCATATTAGAAGCCCATTTTAAGTACAAAATCTTTAAAAATCATCACACAAGACTTCAGGCAGACGTCATTTCATCCGTTTCTTCAGTCATTTTGTCCAAAAATTAAGACTTTGATGATGTCGCCAAATGCTGATGCGCTGCAAGTTGAGTCCGAACCTTCATCTGCAGAACCTCCATCACACCTTTGCAACATAAATAACAGTCAACAATTTCATAATCATGCCACTGAATGGAGAGAAAGCGGCCGATTAACAGTTCACTTCATCAAAGTATTCTATGGGTGGATATTTTCATTAAATGCATCAAATTCCACGGGCAACTCACAAATAAAACTTACTGAAATCTAATGAAAATATATTGAATATTAATATCTGAGGGTATTTTCCACTTATACTACTTCCCAAAAATTTCAATTCTATTTTTTTAGAATTCCAGTTATTAACAAAAAATATAAAAATTCCAGATTCTAATTTTCCCGATGGTTTAATTTCTGTCTGGCTTTAGTTATTGTTTTTCTATCGACAGCTGTCTTACTTTCTTTCATCAGAACTTTTTCTTGTAGAACCGGTTGCAAGTTCTCCATTTGTTTAGCTAGAAATTCAACTTTTCGCTGGTAATAATCGACTGCAGATTTCAGTTTCTGTGCAAAGTAGAAACAGCTTCAATATCATACACATAAGATGATACATGTGCAACAACTCTCATTGAAACACTGACTAACTCTATTAAGCGCATACAAAGCGTCTTTTGTAACACTATTTGCAATGTACACACAATATGCTAGGTAGGCTAATAAGTAAATTTATATAGCGCAGAAACATGGACGAAGGGCCAAAGGCTACAGCGCTTAACACTAATATGAGATCTCATAGAACAATAAACAACACTTCCAATTTGCCTTGCTTAGCACAAAGGCAAAGCAGAATTCAAATGTGCTTGATGATACAGCTATGTTAATTTGCAGCATTTAATAGCAACTTGACTGACACACATTAATTTGTCAATTAAATAAGTAATGACGTCATCAACCTCCGGTTACTTGATATTTGAAGGAAATTCATTTTTGAGCTATACTGACAAATTTTGCAGCTGTCTCTATATCCAAACTTAAGTTATGGCATGTAATAGATGCTGTGGTGTCAAATATTCAATGGACCCAAGTTGGCGGACCTGAGCCTGGCTGCCGTCAGTCCTTTAATTTAAGGGGTCTATGGTTTGGATGGTGGAGGTCCGTTGCACCAATCTTCCACGAGTACAGTGTCTCTTACCAAGCTCATTCTCAACTGCAGATCAAACAGTCACACTCAACCCACCATCTAATTTAGGAGCCACTCCACCCCTTCTACTCTACCTCTGGTCAACTCTGTCTCTGTTTCACCATTCTATAATCAATGAGCATCTCACAGCTCCAGCATCAAGTTGGTCAGAATCTATGGTCTGCTCTTCACAAATAGGCATGCATTGTCTTGCAACCAATGACTACATTACATTCGTTCCAAAATAGTTACCTATTTCCTGTTAAAGCAATTGCAGTGGGAGCATTTATGAGTGCTAATCCAAAAGTGGTGCTATATAAATACCTCTACAGTAAAGGGGTCAAACCTCTCTGTTTTCAGTCAGAATTTTTTTAATGCTGAAAATACAGGTCCTTTGTGTGAGAAGCATGGACATAACCTTACACAGAGTTACGAAAAAGTTGACGACCTTTTTTTTCTTGTCAGTCATTTTTTTTACGATTGGTTACTTCAGATTACTCGACATCAAGCACTCATTTAGGGGCTGCTGAATCTGTATTTTTACCTATTTAGCCAGCCAATTGGCATGTAAAAACTAAATAACACAAACATTGGCGAAAAAAATTTTTATCCCTAAAAAATCAGGGGGGAAATGCCCCCCTGCCCCCCAAATGACGTCCCTGACCTTACAGTAACACTGCTGAAATGAAATCAGAGTATTCATGACATGCTTTACCATTTCAACATAATAGCCAGTTCCAATGTCCACCAGTACCTTATCAACATCTGCCAGCTGACCAGCTACATACATCTAGATCAAGTCAAGGAATTTCCATGTTTCTTCACAACTGCTATTGCAGCAATAAGGAATCATGCGATCACAAAAAATGCAACAAAATCAATTACTAAAGTATTCAAATACTAAGAAATATATACTAAACTCAAATGGTCAATTCCCCCAACTACACAAAGCATCAAGAGAATGGTGGATCAATGGGGAGCCCTCTTCCACCATTTACCCTACACTGAATGTTCTCATCTGCAGAGAACTGGAATGGTAATGCACCTGGGTCTGAATTATTAAAATCCTTCACTTGTCACCCAAAGTTTGAACTCGAATTAAAGACAATTTATTTAAGGTGCATTAACCACTGGAAATTATTAAATTCAAAGGCAGAAAGGATACAGAACTTGTGAGTGGAACAAGGATGTCCTTCTGTAGATTGTCAGTCGTTAATTTTCCCAAACTCTCCTTACATTCTGAGAATTTTCCTTGTGCTAGTTTCAAAGAACTCATTGAATTCTGAAGCAGCTCCACATCCTATGAACCAACATTTCAATTCAGTGGCTTACAAATTGAAGCACATAGCCTTCCTCAAAAGACACACGAATATCTAAGACAAGAGTATTCTATTTAGCATCAAATGCGTATGCACTTGCACTCCCTTTCAATTATGTCCAACTGCCTGGTGTTGTTAACGCCAAATCATCACCAATTAGATAAATCAGTATAAGCAAAAACTCACCTGATTCATAATGAAGCGGCTGATGTGCTTGACAAACACAAGTTATTTCCACAGACAGCCTTATAGTTCCATGATTTGATCAAAGATCAATATAGGCTTCCAGCAATTGGCAATATGCTTCAAAGTCTGACATTTTGGAAAATCATTGTCATGCATAGTTAAATTTAGAGCTAACGTGGGTGTGAAATGGTCAATGTGGTTGATGTGGCTGGAGGGTCCAGTGTGGTCGCCCAGTCATCAAGGGGGCACAGGAGAAAAGCTCCTCTATTAGGGGCTAAACTAGTTCTGAAATATCTGCAAAACCGATGCAAAATTTTGTCTAAGAGGGAGTAGCAGGATTGCCGATAACCTTTCAGTCTGAAAAAATCCATTACAAACTCAGCATTTAACATTAGTCCCATTATGCGGCTAGGGTGGATCCCCATGAAAAGCTCAGGGCTCATCCCTGAGCTCCTTGATCGGATCAGATTAAGTTCAGCTTCATAAGTGATGCTGCCCCCTCCCCATTCTGGAACCATAGCTGCTGAAAATATGCTCCAAATCTCAAGAATTGAATTGATTACTTAATTTCTCGACTGAAGACCCCCACGGGGAGATAATGACGCTCCCCAATTCCCCTCATCGGGTTTGACCAAGATGGCCCGTTGAGATAATGGTGCACCTATTCCGGATGCCTGGCTACGCCGTGGCGGTTGGTTTTCAGTGACACCGGGCATTTCTAGCATTCTTAACACAGAGTCACATTCACAGACAGTTAAACAAGAGAAATGTAAATGCTGACCTGCTCTAACTGCTGCGATAACTGATTCAATTGCGGAATATTCAGTTCAGTCACTGGAATCTCTTTCATCGTCGCCGTCGACATCTTGACTCATTAACAATTTAACGCCAAGTTAACAACATAGATTTATTATTATTACTTGTGAAGTTGTGAGAAGTGATATTAAAGTCTATGGTTAACAACCAATAGACCGGAAACTGCCAATGCAAAGATGCAGTTATAACTTATACGACGCTATATGTTCAAGCAATCAACTTCAAACTTCAAAGGTGCACAATCATGTCTTAAGGGGCTGCCTCACTTAAGGATTTAGTCGGCGGACTTTGTCGTTGATTTTGTCGGCAAACAAATCCACCGACGTTTCGTCTTGTCTGGAAGCAAAAGATAAGCCACGCCTACAAACGCTGATGTAGCTCATATTTTTAAGATGGCTGACGAGGAATTTGACGATTTGTTATTATGTGGATTAATTTTGACGGTTATTGCATCTGCACGTGCATTATCCGCACAAAAGAAATCCCGAAAAAAGAGAAAGGTCTGGGTGAGACCCTGGATACGGTGTAGGGAACTAAAGGGAGCCTACCATACCCTAATCCAGGAGCTCACCGAGATAGACCAACAGGCCTTTTACAATTTTGTGCGGATGGATTTTGTGGCCTTTGAGGAATTGTTAGGTTACATTGAGCATGACATAAGCAAGCAAAACACCAGGTTGCGCCGAAGTTTGTCAGCCAGAGAACGACTGTGCATCGCGCTCAGGTTTTTAGCAACAGGTAAAATTGGAATTAATTTCAAGACCTAAAAGTATATTGATGCCGTGGAGCCGGAGCACGATTGCAGGGGTATCCCCCACCGCCTCCTATATGCTACATCCCTTCACCACTTCACCCCCCACTGCTACATTTCCCCCACAACCAGTGTTTACTCTAGCCACCTTGACATTGGGGGTGGGGTGGATTTTTGAATGTTTGGGGGACAAGGTCTGAGTCGTCATTATTTCTTAATGTTGCATGTAAGTTCATATCTTTATAGTTTCTTGCTTATTCCTTCAGGAGATTCAATGATGAGCCTGCACTATCAATTTCGAGTGGGACGGCATACACTGAGCAAAGCCGTAGAAGACGTTTGCAGCGCTATATATAAACGCCTGAGACATGACTATCTAAAGGTGTGTTCATTGTAACGAATAAAACGACCATTCTGTCAAAGATCTTTTTTGAAACTATCCAAATGATTTCATTAGCAGTCTATTGTCCTGCGACCAGTTTATGTTTATGTTTATCAATGTATTTTACTCTGTCATCTTGGGTGGGTTCAGGTTAGAGTTGGGTCGACAAAGTACTATTCGACGAGGTGCTTGCTGTGGAAGACAGCTTTGAACACCACCATACAACAGATTCATCAACTCTGTTTGCATTTTCAATTTGAAGAGTTCCTTCTCTCTGCCTTCTGGAACTTCCTTCAGTTTAAAGTGTAGCGACTTGAGAAAGAACCAATCGGCAGAGATGTAGTACTTGGTACTTGTACTTGTACTCGAGTTGTACTCGAGTACAAATTTTTAGTACTTGTACTTGTACTTGTACTCGGAGGCCAGGTACTTGTACTTGTACTTGTACTCGGAGTTTTAGGAATGCAAGTACTTGTACTTGTACTTGTACTCGGAGGCCAGGTACTTGTACTTGTACTTGTACTTGAAGCATTGTGTACTTGCTACATCTCTGGCTTCATGTACTTCAATGGTACCAGTAATGCTGTTCCTTTAGGCTAATGACAAGCACATCTTCACAGATGGCCAAGTACCTGGAACTCAACGAAATTTATGATGAAGCCACTGATACCATCGTATTTTGGAACAGTGAAGTTAATAGAAAGGAGTTCAACAGGCTGTATAATGCAGCCATTAATTAGAGACCTTAGTGTGCCTGCTTCTGGCGCACCAATTAAACACGTATTTAGCCAAGCTGGCTTGATCGCGAGACCGCATAGGTGGGTTAATATGACCGATGCAAGACTATCATCTCTATTTTTAAGTGCAACTGTGATGATATTTAGATGCTAATATAGTGTAAATTTTATTCGTGGCCGGACAAACTGTCCGAGGACAAAATGTCACGGACAAAATGTCATGTAGAAATGTCATGGGGACAAAATGTCAGCGAAAAAAATGTCATTGTCAAAAATGTTGTACTAGTACTTGGAGGCCAGGTACTTGTACTTGTACTTGTACTCGGAGGCCAGGTACTTGTACTTGTACTTGTACTCGGAGGCCAGGTACTTGTACTTGTACTCGGAGGCCAGGTACTTGTACTTGTACTTGTACTCGGAGTTTTTGGAATGCAAGTACTTGTACTTGTACTTGTACTCGGAGGCCAGGTACTTGTACTTGTACTTGTACTTGAAGCATTGTGTACTTGCTACATCTCTGCCAATCGGCATCATTTTCATCAGGCGCTACTTTTTGGCGTGACTGCATCATTGAACTAGTCAGCTTCCCTAATGACTGAACAGCATCTACAAACACTGCATTGCATTCAGACTCCGTGGTCCTCTTTCTTTTTCGTCCACTCCTATCTGGCTCTTGAACTGCACTTTCGAGAGTTGAACTGTTCAAGCTATCCGTCAAGTCATCCTCGCCCTAAACATGGTAACAGTTAGTACAAATAATGCAATAACATAAATGTTACAAGCCTATGCTGATAGTTTGCAAGAATTTGTTTGTAATCTATTATTTATTGCAGAAGCCAAGCACACCAGATGAGTGGAGAAGTGTAGCTCACGGTTTTCACAAACAGTGGAATTTTCCTCATTGCGTCGGTGCGCTTGATGGGAGCATGTGGTAATACAGAAACCGGGGAAATCAGGGTCGACATATCTCAATTATAAACATACCTTCAGTATTGTTTTAATGGCTGTTGTCGATTCCGACTACAAATTTATGTATGTTAATGTTGGCGCTCAAGGCCGTATGAGCGATGCTGGAATTTTTAACAATTGCCAATTTTTTCGGGCCATCCAGACAAATAAACTTGGCCTTCCTGGTCCGGAATTTGTAAGTGGGACAGACCTTCAACTGCCTTACATGGTTGTCGCTGACGATGCCTTTCCGTTAACGAGTAGTATCATGAAGCCTTTTTCGCGTAGGTCAAGCGACGCCATGAGCCAGCGTTTTCAACTATCGGCTTTCTCGTAACTCGTCGGCGTGAGTCGAAAATGCTTTTGGGATATTAGCAGGTAAATTCCGTGTATTCAGAGCTCCTATTACATTAAAACTCTCTACCACTAGAAACGTAGTACTTGCATGTGTTTGCTTGCATAATTTCCTACGGGAAAGGCAAATGCAAAACACTGAATCATCTGAGGCTGGACCCGAGGTGCTTCATGACAATATCGAGGCCGATGATGATGATATACCTAAGGCATTCAGGCCATTACCATACATGCCTGGTAGAGTTAATGCCGAGGGTGAAAATGTACGCCAGAAACTGGCAGCATATTTCATGGCAGATGGCGCAGTTGAATGGCAGTGGCAGGCTATTAAGTAGGCACTTAAATTTTCTTTTTTTCTTTTTCTTCAAACAGTTTTGTAATTCTTAAATATATGTCACTTGTACTACGCAATAATCAATTAGGTTGCATTGAATCTTACCTCGTTTGACGAGTTTTCAGCCGACTCCATGGACTCGATGATTGTGTCCATTTTAAAGGTTGCATCTAGGAATGCAGCCTCAGCTGCATATTTGTATGTCTTTGGTGGTTTTGAAGTTTGTGCACCAGAACCACTTTTCCCCAGGTTTAGTGACTTGTTCATTGCAATTCGATAGCGTCGGTATGCGCCACGAATGTTTTCAAACCTTGTTCTTATTGCAGCTGTAAATAGATACCATAATAATGTGACCAATGCATGTCGACTTAAATCATCGAAAGTCATATATGTCATATATGTCATACTAGAAAATGTTTAGTTAATAGCAGTTTGTCAACAGATAGCACAATGATATTAACACTTCTTGTTTATCGCAGTAGCAAGTTATAATTATTTCAATGTAAACAAATGTGGTAAGGAACTTTTCAGTCAAAGGTAAAAATGTTGATTGCCAAATCTGTATGTCTACTTGTCTAAAGTCCTTTAGTCCAAATGTTATTGATGAATGACTTTATGACACTAGTCTTGATATTGGGCTCAAGTTGTATGTATTCAAAGTTATGATCTACTTCATTAACTGAGTTTTGTTTTCACAATCAATAAGTAGTATTTCAAGTACACAATGAACATCAATGAATGTGAATAAAATGCCGTTATTTCATGATATTATTATCTTTTACTTGATACTCTCCAGGTCTTTTAATTTGTTAAATACCAAAGAAATAAAGGAGTGGAGTAGCACTTATGAGGGGAATTTAATTAGTTTCATCATTTCCTAGATTACTTTAGCAACAATCACAATTGCTTGACTGCATACAAAGTGACTCCATGACCCGGGACAATTGGGGTACATATTTATACCGACTATTAGCTATACATGCCCTAATAACGGCGGCAACTTGACAAATGCCACAGTCGCCACTAATTTACTTAAGTTGTATGACCGCCAAACTATACCACTATGTGTAACAACAATTACGTACCTGGAGTGGAAAGCAGTTTTTCGGCGATTTCAACCCATATCGCCGGCTTCTTATCACTCTCCTTATACAAGTCGTCTCGGCAGTCCCATAAAATGGGGCGTGCTGCAACTTCACTCAAAAGATTTAAATCAAATTCACTTTTTGACATGTTATTATTCCTTTCAGTATCTCCCACATACGTTTCCAAACAATGTGTTCCGTTGTTATTGTCAACTGGCGCGCTGACCTTTGGACTAAAACCTGATTGGCTGAAAAGTCAAAATGTCCGCCGACAAATCCCGGCAGATTGTGTATTCACATTATCCGGGGCTTTGTCGGCGGACGTTTGCTCCCCGCCCCGAACGTCCCGCGAACAAGTCTAGCCAGTCGGGCACCTGCCATTTGAAGCCGGCCTGTCATTCAAGCAGATTTGCCCGCCGATAAGTTGGCCGACAAAGTCCGCCGACTAAATCCTTAAGTGAGGCAGCCCCTTAATTATAGGTATACGTCGATGACGCACCTGATCAAAGTCAAATTGAGACCAGTTAAAGCGGGAGAGTCAATTAAGATCAGTGACGGAGCAGTTTCCAGCGGATATAGGACAACCAAACAGGTGGGCTTTAACTTTTAAAGACTGTAGGGGAGTGTAGGCTATCTGAAGGTGGTAGCGTGCGGATTATACGAAGTAACGTTGGCAATGAACTGCATTGAACTCCAGAGTCCAGAGCCTACGGTCGCATACTGAGAAACATCTAGTTCTGAATCCTTATATTAAAGGTAATGACATTTGGTGGTAAAATTCAACACTGATTGATCAGGCCACCAAGCGACGGGGCGGAAGATTGCAGAGCCGATTACGCCCTGAAGCGGTAGCTAGGCTGACGGGTGAGGTTCAAGTCCAGTTATCGCCCTCATGCAGTGGCTTCCACAGTACACTCAGCAGCTGGCAATAATAGCACTAATAGGCCTATCTCACAGGCCACTTTAAATCACGCACAGTAGACGGGCAGCTCAATTATTATTGTTAACAAACAAAATGACCTGCGCGTACATTCGAGACTAAAGAAAGTAAGTGAGAGTAAGAAAGTAAAATCTTGTGGATTCATATAGCGCTTTATCTGTACCGCAATAGCCACTTAATTTTAGACATTTAGCCTCTCTTGAAATAGCTAAGTAAGTAAGTAAGTAAGTAAAATCTCGTTAATTTCTAAAGCGCTTTCAAAAGATGCACCGAAGTAGCTCCTTATTCCTATGCGCTCAATATCAAATGAAGTAGCTATAGCCAAAGGTGGGTCATTCATGCCGGGTCATTTAATCAAAAGGGCGAGTGGGCAGGACGCTACAGCTATGGAGGAAATGATTTTATAAAGAGAAATGATTTTAGTTTAGAAAGAAAAACATGAGGAGATGTTGCAAGAAGAGGAGATAATTGTGACTCAGAGTTTGTTATTTGGCTTTGATGTAGACAACGAAGGGATATTGGAATTGAGTTCCAAAGCTCAGGTGCCGCATATGAAAAAGCACGATTGCAAATTGTGAGAGATGATTGATTCAGAGGTCGAAGGAGAGTTACATGAGAAGAGGATCTAGTAGATCCAGGTTGTTGTGGAATTATCAGATTTCTTAGGTAGACTGGTTTTGATGTATGGAGTGAGTTATAAGTCATCGATATTATTTTATATTCAATGCGTTCTGCTATTTTGAGCCAGTTGAGAGATTTGAGTAATGGTGTAATGTGGCAAAATTTAGGCGATTTAGTTACTGCACGAGCTAAGGCATTTTGAATCGATTGGAGTTTACATATGGAAGCATTTGGAAGATTGTGAAACAGTGAGTTGCAGTAGTCTAACTTAGAGCGAACTATTGAAGTGGCAATAGTGGAAGCAGTTTTAATATCAAGGTAAGTAAAGTAAAGTAAAGTAAAATCTCGTGGATTTCTATAGCGCCTTGGAAAGCAGCACAACAGTAGCTGCTTATTCTCAGGCGCTCAGCCTCTCTTAAAATAGCTATAGGAAAGGTGTGGGATCAGCCAGGCAATGGTCAATATCCGAAGGGCAGTGAGGCTAGGTTGTTACAGCTATGGCGGAAATGATTTCAGAAACAGGAAGGATTTAAGCTTAGACCTGAAGACTTGAGGAGATAGTGCGGGAATTATAGGAAATGAGGAATCAGATTTTATTGTTTTAAAGTGTCCAAGTGTGCGAAGGGAAGCTGGGATCGAGTTCCAGAGTTCAGGTGCAGCATATGAGAAGGCACGGTTGCAAATTTTCAGGGATGACTGATTTAGCGGGCGTGACAGAGTGAGATGAGATGACGAACGTGTGGGTCGAGGAGGCTGAGGGGTTAATAGTGATCTAAGGTAGACAGGTTTTGATGACTGAAGTGAGCTATGTGTAAGTGTAGGTAGGGGCGAAGGCGACGTAGATCACGAATGTGAGCATAACAGGTTTTTGATAATTGAGATATGCGAGCTTCAAAATTTAGGGAGGAGTCAAAAGTAAATCCAAGATTTTTTGCAGTTGGAACAGGGGTTATTATTGTATCTGGGGCTAAAATCAGTGTGGGATCTAAAGGCGAAAGCAAACATCAGACAGCTACCATGATCGCGCGGCAATTGTAGATTTGGCATTAAGTGCAAGTTTCCAGATCGCATATCCTCAGATGTAATGTAGTTTAAAATATAATTTTTCTTTCTATGCAGCTCCTCTGTAGCAGCGCTCAATGAATTATTGGCAGCGCTATCTATCCTAGATAGATCTCTGTGTCGATGCTTGTATCTATGTGGCGACAAGCGAGTCGAAGCGACAAAGAAGGTCACGTGATCGTAAAGTCCTGAGCGTGATCAAGATGGCGGGTCGTCGTGATCGAGGGGTGAGACGATCTTTGGTCGTTTTCAATCGATTTATGCGTAAAATTCGATCATCAATATCAATCATCAGCTGAAAAAGGCACCGGCGATCGACTTTTTTTATAGCAGATATGCGCTGTTGAATTGTATTTGCCTTTCATTCAAATACAATGATCCAATCTAATGCGGAATTAGAATGAAATATTTGAAAATTAATTATTCCTTTTGCTCATGAAACTGCGCTTCTCTTTCTAATGACGGAGACCATCGAAAAGAATTCCAAAGAAATCTTAAGACTTAGTGGAATTGCGATCAAGTTTCTCTTTCGTCTATTTCTTTGGTATGAGGCGTCCCCTGGCGAAATTTTTAATCCAGCTCTGACTCTTAGAGCTGGTAAAAGTCTATTTCAGCGTTCTAAATTCGCTCATTAATTTTGAGCGTTCTAAATTATTTAAGTCAACTAAAAGCAAAATAATGACGTCTGCACAAGAAAAACATACGAAATAGTTAAAACAAAACGTCAAAATAGGTACATAACATTGCAAAAGAAAAAGTTCCGAAATGTTAAAGAAACGATTTGTAGACTCGAAGCAAAGGTACTCAATCCAGAAAGTAGTCCAGAAATAGCACCTTAGGGACGGAAATAGGTCCACATAGACATATACCGAACGACTGTAAATTCAGTAAAGCGATTTTACATGACATTGTATAGTTATGAAACTACAGTATACTCAAGAAGTAGTAGTATTATAAAACAACAAAATTGAAAAGAAATTTAAAAAGTTGAAATGTGCACGCTATTTAGTAGGGGCAAGTTTCTAGTATAATATAGGCAGCCAATATACACTTCAGAATGATTTAAATAATTTAGTATGCTAAAATAGATCTTTACCCACAGAGCCTAACTGTAGCAGCAGTGTGTTTCTGTGCATGTGCAACGTTTTTCACCTTTCATTTTTTGTGTTACAACCAGTAGGTCATGAAATGAATTAAGAAATTCAAAGATATGTGTTTTGCTGAAGCATTTGTTTCCTGGCAAGCTGTTGATGAAATCAATTTATTTGGAATAAAAAACTATACTTGCATGTTTTAAACCCTTTACCGACAACTCCGAAGATATTCGTCATCCAATGGCCGCATTCGTAGCGGCAACCCCGAAGATATTCGTCCCCTACTTTCCAGACTGATAGTTAGCCAGCGACCCCGAAGAAATGCATCCCAACGCTAAATATAACTTCGGTATCTTTCTCTTCAGTAAACATAATAGAT
This sequence comes from Metaphire vulgaris, assembly GCA_018105865.1. Taxonomy (NCBI): domain Eukaryota; kingdom Metazoa; phylum Annelida; class Clitellata; order Crassiclitellata; family Megascolecidae; genus Metaphire; species Metaphire vulgaris. The sequence continues at coordinate 2,375,495 of CM030856.1, forward strand.
GTATCAAGCAGTTGGTGAATATTCGTCAAAAATCGATTTTATTTCATCCACTCCAGCAAATAGTTGATCCGCTAGTGGCAGCGCCTTGGCAGAGATTAGTTGCTATGCGGTGATATTCCACCAGAAAGTGGGGAAAAATCGCCCGAAGCAAAAGCAAATATAAATAGAAGTAGAGCGAATTTGAAGTTTCTAGCTCTAGCAGAATGGAAATTTATAATGTTGAACCGGAGTTACCTTGGTTCTAGCAAGCGGCCTTTTATTATAGCGTATACAACACATTCGTTGGATGTCCAAGTAAAAATTCGGTGATCGAGGACCTAAAGGGATACTGAATCTGACCTTATTATCAATTTTTGTTTGTTTCCTTAGCTTCTACATCTCAAATTCTGAAGTATTGTGACTATTTAAAACAGGACAACCAATTTGAAATTTTTAATGGATGGCAAAGGGGTTAATAGAGGACCAGATTTCATTGTCGTAATTAGGACTTATCCTGTTAGATATGTTTTTATTTTCATATTCTGTCTTTCCATATTGTCATTAGTTTTGTGTCTCTTAGGATAGAGCAACTGAACAGTTTCGCAAGATCTTCATTGGTGGGTTGCATTACGAAACAACAGACGAAACTCTTCAGGGATTTTATGAGAAATGGGGGGAAGTGGTCGACTGTGTCGTCATGAGAGATCCAAATACGAGAAGGTTAAATAAGCAACTCTGCGCTCCTTTTACATGTTTAATTTGCCTGGTTAACTAAGTTGACAAATATATTTATTATTAATTAGTCTTGGTTGGTAGTTCTAAAAATATTTTTCATACACACACGTGCGTCCGTGCAACCACGCAAACAAATTGTTTGTTGGCGTTGGTGGTTGTCATCTGTTGAAGTGCTGAATGTATGCTGTGATATTGTGAAGGTCTAGAGGTTTTGGTTTCATCACGTACAGTCGTGAGGACATGGTTGATGCTGCACTTAATGAGCGACCGCACATAATCGACAACAAGGAAGTCGATCCTAAAAGGGCGATGCCTCGAGAGGTAAAATGCTTGACCTGCAATTAATTATTCAACAGTTGTTATAAAATTTCATGCATAACAACTGATGTTTAGAATTTACAGAATTCTTGGATCATTTACACTTTTTGAAATGAATTGTTTTAAAAGGACAATATCTTATGTAAGGGTTTAAACCTTGAATGTTTGACTCCTGTTCTAATTTTATGTAATTCAGTGACAGAAACGTCTAGGCTGATTGTTGATGAGTGTTATAATTTCATAAATTCTCCTGTTAGGAGTCGAATCTTCCAGACATCCATTCGTCAGTGAAGAAGGTGTTTGTTGGCGGGATTGGTCAGGATACGGATGAAAATCACCTTCAGGAATACTTCTCACGCTTTGGAAGCATCCAATCGGTGGAAGTTATCACAGAACGAGAAACGGGCAAACGGCGTGGATTTGGTTTTGTCACATTTGACGACTACGACCCGGTGGACAAAATCGTCCGTTAGTTGTGCTTTTTTCATTTAGGATTGTTTTAAATGGTTTTCATGAATTTTTCTCTCTTTTGTCCGGAATTCTGAGCTTCTTTGAAAATTCAAACATTAGAATGAGACTGTGTGTGGTCTCTGATGCCTTAATTTCTGCTGATTCTGACTTTGACGCCAGCGACTTGACAGCTTTTGAGATGCTCTTAGAATTTTATTTCATTGTCCTCGAATGTTTGAAGTAATTTTGCAGAATATTTTTTTGGAGTTTAACTGGCAATCTTATGTTTAGAAATTGACGTTTGTCGTTATCTTATCTGTTTTGTTCCGCTTCTTGGCTTTGATTCGTGGGTCTCTTTCCAGAATGTTGAATTCTGGTCTCAAAGATTACCTTTCAAAAGCTGAGCAGATTAAATGAATTAAACGATTGTATAGGTTAGAAGTTATTTATTTAACATGAAGAAATGCACAAAAACATGAATCTATAGAAGGAAAGCAGAAGTATTTTCACGGTGAGTTTTTTTAAACGGTGGACTCTGATTTTGTTATTACAGTTATGAGAACGCATGAAGTGAACGGCCACAGGTGTGAAGTGAAGAAAGCGCAGACAAAAGAGCAGACGGCCGGTTTAGGACGTAGTTAGTTGACTTCAAATATACATCTTTTGCTTTTCATTCAAATGCATAAAACGAGTCTTCTGATTTGTGCCAATGTAGCATTTGTTAGTACAATTGGTTAAACATGTGGTAATTTATATGCGCAAGTATGTGTTTATTTACACTTACAGTAAAGCTTTAATAGAGCTCATGGTCAAGAGACAATGGTTGAAAGACTGCGTTGAAACATTTCACGTTAAAACTTTATGCGGAAATGACCTGCAAATATCAAAAGCAGATCCTATGATATTCAGTCAATTTATCCTTAAAATATGTTTGAGTAAATGAACAAAAGTCAAACTTTTATCCAAATAACAAAAGAACAAAAATTGGTAAAATTAAATATTAAGATTTATATTTGTGTCCTTTTGAAGAATGAAATGAATTTCCATTTTAGCCATGGTTAGAAGTCGATGGTTGTGCATTTTAATCAGAGTCATTGAATGCAAAAACGGTGAAAACTACTTAAATTTAAGGTTGTTAAAATCGCTGGTTTTAAAGGACCGTTCAAAAAAGACCGGTTAACCGGTCGTTGGCGGCAGCCTGGTGTCGTGCTTACATCAAAGCACTTTGATGTTGTCAGCGCTGGGGCCGGCGTCCTGTGCGGCTATTTTGAAGCGCTTTGATGTTGCGGCGCCTATGCGGGCATCCTGTGGCTTACATCAAAGCGTTTTGATGTTTTCAAATTGAAATTACGGTTAACCGTTAGCAACCTTACTTAAATTAGATGAAAAGTTTCATTTACCCCAAAATTGAAGTGAGAGAATGACCTTGTTGGATAGTTAATGCCACGAAACTAGTGACGGCTCGGTCAAATCAAGCAAAAGATCATCGATGCAAAATCATTTCTGTCATTTTCGTCTTGCAATCACAGAGAATAATATAGCAATGTAGACTGCTATGAACCCAGGTTCAATTCCCGCAGGAGCCCTAAGGTCAACTCAGCCTTACATATCTTACATTACTTAGAGGGTGGTGGTAAACTGAGGAGCAGCGTTATGCTGCAAGATAAAATGTGGGTCTGGGGAAAGTAATGGCAACCTACCCCAGATTGATGGATTATACCACCTATGTCGCCAGGCCCTCCGAGAGAAATTCCGGGCCCCTGTGCAGAATGGCCGACGGGCCCTTGACAAGTCATAATTTTTTCTTGACGACCTTTTTTTTTTTTTTTGCTCGTCGGCCATTTATTATAAATGTTTACGACCTTTTTACGTTGACGACCTTTTTTTTTTTTTGCTCGTCGTCTGCCGTTTATTTAACACGTTGAACGCTAGGGACGTCAACTGACGTCCTTATTTTGGTTTCTCAGGGCGCTAGGGACGTCATATGACGTCCTTAGTTCAATGCCAAATATCTTAGCTTATACGGATCTTGGATTCATTTTTCTGCTTCCTCTAGCTACTAGAATGAGTGACCGATCAAGACAAGCAAATTTTATACAAAATGTATGAATATTTGTCCTATAAACACCTGTTCAAAAAACCACAATATACTCATGCTCCGCCGCCTCAATAACGGCTCAATTAAGCTCCATACTAATTACAATAGAAGTCTTGGTTTCACTTGAGATTGGCGCGCCGTCTATTGTTGCATGTGGACTAAATGACCAATCGGAGCGCCACATTCTACTGAAGAACGTCGATTGGCCTTCTAAAAGGCCCACCTTCTAAACCCCACGCCTCAGCTTCAATATAAATACCCCAAATAACTTGTATCACCATAGACGTAATGCCGTCAGCGTTTTGGACCAGATAATTGAGGTCCTTACTAAGGTCCTGGAATTTATATCGGCTATAGCGTCCACTTTGCCACAATAATTGCCATTTTTATTGCTTTGCATTCTTGACCCGTGACATTGATTGTTTTATCCAATCGCCATTGTTGAGATAACTACTAGTTCCTGACAAGGTCTACGTAGCGCGATTATGGAGCACATTACAGACCACCTGCACTTTTTCGTATGAATTGGTGCATACCTGAGAAAGAGAAAGTCATTCTAGTAACAGGTGGCTCTATAGCCTCTAAACATTTGCATCTGTTTCAAGATATTTTCCTCTGTAGGCGTCTAACGTGATCGGGCCTTGGGAATAATCTAACGGCTGTCACTCACTTCACGCATGATCGCACGCATTTTGTATAGGAACTGGAAAGCCACGGAGGTCGTAGACTCTCGTCAATAGTATCCGCGTCTCAGTTATTTAATAGGCCGCAGTCAACGTGTTAATATTGTGTCCCGGGCCCCCTTGTGCTCGCCGGGCCCCTCTGCTGAACTGTCATTTTTAACCGTTCTTTAGTGTTATTATTCATTTTATTGTTAATTATACATATTCATCATCGGCCCGGGCCCCCTCCGGACCGCCGGGCCCCTGTGCAGTTGCCCCCCCTGCCCCCCCCTCTCGGAGGGCCTGTACGTCGCTGGTTGCCTAGACCAGAGATAAGCGCCGGAACCCAACGCTTGGACTCGAGTATGAGACCTACCTTTACCTTTACGTAGACTGCTGTCCAAATGTAAGACTACTTTTGTGGGAGATAAAAAGCAAATTACTTGTACAAGTTCCTACGATTTGTATTCTCAACAGGAAACCAAATATATCATAATTGGCTTTGGAGAATGTGAAGCTTTGCTTGAAATTCTCTTTGAATTATAGAAAATAGAAATAAATTCACTAAAATGAATATAAAACAATGGATCAATCGATGTTGATGTTGTGATTTTTGCAGCTAGAAGCTCTGGTCGTGGAGGTGGTTCTGGAGGCGGAAGCAGAGGTACGAAAAAAACAATGCGTCAATAATTGATTTATAACAAATTGAGTTTACTGTGATATCGGCAATACCTACATTGCTGCATGTGTTTTATACTTGTGGCATCTGATGCTTTTGTCAGTTGGCAGTTGGTGTTTTCAGCAGCATTTCAGTGAAAAACTAATTAATTATTATGAACTCATTAACTCTACTAAGCTTAGAGGTCATTCCATACTTGCTGAGCTATTGAGATGTTTCACATTTATTGGTCACTTATGCCATTAACATAGGGTAGTTTTCAGTAGTGTTCTCCAGACTAGCAACGCAACCTACTGCTACAGCTTTATGTTGCTGCTCATATGTGTTTGGGCAATGAATGGCTGAGCTGGCAGCATGGTTGGATTTCAGGATGATCACCCATCCAAATCCCAGGCCACACTCAATGCTGCTTAACTTTTCAGTTGACTTCTTTCATCTGGTTTTATGAGGATCTGAGCCATGCATTGTTTTTTGTTTATCTGTTCGGTTGCTGGCTCTTAAATCGAACGTCTTGCTGTTTGTGACGTTGACTTGCATAACAAGTTGATTTAAATGATTCGTAAAAAGCATCTGAACAAATGTACATTATGCTACTGGGCCACTAGAGCTCATTGAACGCACAATTTCGTACGAACAAAGCACCTACACATTTGCCACCCTGAAGAATTTCACCTACTAGCAGAAATGAGGCCACGCCTACATATTGTTGATGTAGCTCACATAAAATAACGGCTGATGCGGATTTTGCCGTTTTATGTGGAATGATGTTTTTTGCTCACATCAGTACATGCATTATCCACTGGAAAAACAAAGAAAAGAAAGCGGGTATGGGTAAAAGCATGGGTAAGGTGCAGGGAGTTGCACGGTGCATACCATACCCTTTTCAGGGGACTTACAGCGACAGACCAACAGTCGTTTCACAATTTTGTGAGGATAGATTTTGCTACCTTTGAAGATTTGTTATCTCGTATTGAACATGACATCGCAAAAGAAGACCACAGAATGCGTCGAAGTACATGACCATTCATCGGTGACCGGAAGATTCGGTACCGGAAGATTTGGGACGGAAGATTCGGTACTGGAAAATTCGGTACCGGTCACGGAAGATTCGGTACCGTTGGGTGCGCGGGGCCCGCTGGGGCTCATGCCACCTTATTGCCCCCGTGGGGTGGGCGGATAAGACCGTTCTAACGCGGGGGAGGGAAATAACGGCGAGCTACGATAGTAATCGCACGGCGGGTGAGAGCGGCCCGGGAGCCGTTGAATCGGGTCAATTTTCCCTCCGGAAACGGCCTAGCTTAAACCTTGCCTTGCTTTACATGTAAAACGTACAACCGTAGCATATCTATCTATCTATTTTGGGCCTTTTCTAGAAGGTCGCATTAAACAGCTCAAGTTCCCTGCACATATTGGGAGTTTAAAATCTGTTTACATCCATTATGTCGCTGGGATGAGCAAAAGCGCGCCTGAACGCTGGGTATCCGCTAATGACGCGTGACACTTAAAGCAGACAAATATCAGCAGCAGGTGAGGCGTCATCTTATGTGTATGTCGAACCGGTACCGAATTATCCGGTACCGAATCTTCCGGTACCGAATCTTCCACAAGTAAAGTTTTGGTACCGAATTCTCCGGTACCAAATCTTCCGGGAACCCCATTCATCAAGGGAAAGACTTTGTATCGCTCTGCGATTTTTTAGCAACAGGTACAATTCCCCTGTCTATAGGATCAGATGAGCAGCCACCTCACTCAAAATCGTTAAATCGTACGCAATCTTAGTAAAGGGAGCCATCGTTTTTGTGTAAACACGAGTCAACCGACTGTTTATCATTGTTTTGGCACTCTGAACATTGAACTCGTGCCTGATTGGTTGGACAATCAGAAAGTAGGTATGGAAAGAAGGGATGAATGTGCAAAGCCATTCTAGCATGCGAAGAACATGCTCCTCTCACTCCCTCCACACTCCGCCGGGGCTCGCTGTGTGCAAATGGCCCAGCCATCATTTGAAAGCAGCCTATCATTCAGGCAGCCAATGCAAGCTTGCTTTGTTCGTACACAGCCGAGTGTTCAATGAGCTCTAGTGGCCCAGTAGCATTACGTCGTAAGATTCCCATTTCTGCGACATCTCAGATCTTATGCCGAACACCATCCATTGGCTTCCAATCTTATGACCGCAATGAGTTCAGATAATATGACTTTTACTCCTGCAACACTTTGAGTTTTCCCACTGAACTTTTCCAACTGTTTCCCACTGCTTGCTCTACTCCTCTGAGTATTGGGATGGACACGTCCCTGGTTTACACGCAGAGTCACTGGGCTCCTGGAATGACTCCAGGCACTCACCCACTGATTGCTTCATGCCATCTTTGAAAGACCGCTGACATTTGAAGTGTCCAGAACTGAGTAGAAATAGAAGAGGTGCTATTTAAGTCTTCTATTGCTTCAACAGTTGTGCCTATTTAGTTAATTGTTTCTAATCTGCAATCGGAGGATGACAAAGTGGAAGTTGGGAATTATGCAGCAGTCAGATTTAGTCAGTGTTAATGAGTTGCGTTTCTGAGATTTGGTCTTTGTTTGCTTTTGATACAATATATACTATTATTTATTTCTTTGCCTTATTTTCAAACTTTAGCTGAATTTAGATTAGAATTTGAAATAATTTTAGCTTTTTTTGATCAGTTTCTTTGGTGTTGATGAATTAATTTTGAAAGCCTTGATGTAAGACTTCTGCTGTCGTTGAATCTTATCCTGTGCTTTTATTAAGGAGGCGGTGGAAGAGGTTCCTATGGAGATAGAAGCTATGGCTCCAGCTACGGAGGAGGTGGAGGAGGTGGTGGTGGATATGGTGGAGGGTATGCAGGTGAGTGGTAATATCAGTACTAGTTGTCTGACATCCATTGTCCTTTCCATCAAGCATATTTTGGTTTTAGTCTGGGAGTCTAGACAAATTTTGTCCATTAAGTTGTCTGCCATGTGTGGACTAAACTCACTGGTTAGTGTGCTTTCTACTTGTTCTTCTCTGTCTTGTTATGGTTTGTCAAGTTGTCTTAACCAAGCACTTAATAGATTGGCATTGCATTTATTCTGTGAGTGACATCAGAGGATGTTTTGGTTCTTAGGTGGCTACGGTGCGGCCGATTCGTACGGTGGTGCCGGATACGGTGGAGGATGGAATCAGGGCACCAGTGTTGACAGTTCCTACGCAGGTTTGCCTTCAGTGTCATTTAAAGAACTTCAGTTTTAGTAAACGCTTTATTTGAGTTTACAGGAAAGTTGTGTCCATAGAGTTATGCAACATTGTAGGCATTCTATGAATATTATTGACTTATCCAGCTGGTTCATATTGTGGCATTATTGCTCGATCCTTTAACATGTTGGGTTCCAGGACCTACAACATGCATCCTGTTTTCCATGCATTTGCATTGGTTCATTGATAGTCAATGGGTTAACTGTCTATGATTCAGTTCTTCTTCTAAAGTCAAGGCTCCAAGTCAGTTTGTGTAGGGTGGGGTCAGTTTTTGACCATGTCTGTATAGATTAAGGGGTTCTGGGTCAGGGTTTACCATGAAAGTGAGAATAGGCCATTGTTTGTTACATGACAACTTGTAGTTCTGCTAATCCTAAAGAGAATTTCTGTGCTGTACTGAACCACTTTGCTCACCAAAGTAGAGTATTTGAGTTTCTTGATGTAATGTGATAGATATGTATGCCATATTAAGCTGCCTACTTGGCACTGTACCTACCGGCAGCCTGTTCCTGTCAGAACACCAAAGTTACATGCTGAGCACAGCTCGTGCTTGGATTGGTGACCGTCATGGTGCCGATGGCCAACCAAGCCTTTCATTGCTTAGACATGGATAAATTGGTGGCAGCATTAAGCTGTGAAGGTAACAGTGGGACTAGAGGAGACAGTAGCTGACTACTGTAGGATATTGTCATAAGCAATCTGTGCCAATGCTTGTCTAGAACATGGAGATCAGCACTGGGCAATACGCTCGTTTGAGCGTGGGTCCTTTTTAAGCAAGCATTTTAGAGAGCTATCGTTGAAAATATGTTTTTAAGAGGACTGCTATCCGCCAGTTGACAACAGCATTTTGTTAGGGCAGTCTTATTTCCTTTGGCCAGTAATGAGAGATGATGAATATGACTCTATAAGTGGACAATTTAACTTTTGATTAATATTAAATGAAATCTGCGTGACATGTTGTCATGGGCAGTGCAATTTGCAGGTTGGGGTAGTTCTGGATTTGGTTCTGGCTATGGAGCTGGGTATGCAGGAGGACCAATGAAGAACTCTGGTTATAGTCAGAAGGCAGCTGGACCCTATGGAGGTACTGTTTGAGTCTCACACTTTCTTCTACCATAATTAGTTCTTTGGATTTGTTTTTTGGACCTGTGTGAATGTTTGACAGTGATTCGATTATCACTGTCTTTGTGTAACTATGTGTAATTTAGCAGCATATACAGGGTGTGCCAATAAATGCCGCTTGATTTTAAAGCTATGGAAATTCTGCACAACCACTGGTCAATCGCTTTGCCTATTAAATCCTGTCCAATCTGATCCCAACACAATGTTAGTGCTTCTTTCAGATGATTCACGTCATGAATCTTTTGTTGAGGTTGGGCAGAATTTTACTGGTTATTTGAGCTAAAGGGGACACATTGAACATTGTTTGGATTAATACTACCTTCTGTAGTCTGTAGCAAACTTTGTTTTAAGCCATTGTGTGACAAATCGTATGTTAATGTTGTAATGACATCAATTTTGGATCTACCTGTTTGTTACTGTTTTTCTTTGTCTTGTGTTAGAACAATGTTAATTACCTTAGATTTTTTGAATTCTCAAGTAAATATTTTCAACTTTCTTATTTTTATTTTCTTTGTACCTTAAATTTTAAGAAAGTCCCATCACTTCAAAATCGAGCGGGATTTATTGGCACACCCTGTATATTGCCTCTCATATAGAATACTCGGAGGAGGCTCTGTTCATTCAACACAGGCCATGAGAAGTGGTTGGTGTTCAGGTAGCATAGAACATCAGTATATCTGATATATAATTATGTATTTTGATTTCTCACTCTTCAGAAGGCATTGGTTTTACATTATGAGCTCCATGTGATGTTAATGTTGTCAGTTTCAGTTTAATGGAAATTTGTTCTCTATGTAGAAGAGAGAGAGACTTTGGTAGAGAATAGGTTTTGCATTGATTGCATTTGAAAAGCTTTGTGAAATTCTAATTTCATCTGCCTGGACGATCAATACTGATACCAGTATTTATCTTTTACACACACACACACACACACACACACACACACCTAGGCACACATTTGCACAAACTGAAAAACAAATAAATGTTGCCAGTCATTGTCACTGAACACAACACAGTAGTCGTTTACTTAATCCTCTTAAGTTCTGTTGTTGAATGTTCTCCTTAATTTTTTGCAAATTCTCCTCCTGAAGATGTATTTTAATTCTGAATTGATTGTTTCATTAGCTGAGTTTCTGATTCTTGTTGACTTTTGATTTCATTTGATGGTTTGACTTCTACATGACTAAATATTGTGTGAATATCATTGTGTTATTTGATGACAGTCTGTGTTGTAGGGGGCTATGGAAGTGCATCTGGAGATCCTTATGGTGGCGTGGCGGCGGCGGCTACGCCAGTGCGGCATATAGTTCAGGAGCTGCAGCAGACTACGGCGCCAGCGCTTATGCTGGCTATGGAAGTGCGGGTGCATATGGACAGCGCTAAACGTCTGTCTGGCATGATTTCTCTGCTGGCTTTGAGGTAATTTACCTATTTATTTATTTACTTATTTATTATAAATGTGCCAAGTATGACCAAATCATAAGTTCTTTCAAGGAGATTTGATAAAACATATTTTTATGTATACAGAGTAGATGTTTTATGGAGGTCTATTTCTTATGTGCTGTTTATGTACTGGTTGCATATTACAGTCCACCTTCAATATGCCACAAAAACCAATATAACGTGATAGGAGTCTCTTCCGAAACAAAAAATGCGGGCATTGATATAATGCACTAGCTTGATAGTGAGGTGTAGAATTTAAGAGCGTGAAATTGACAGTTGATTAAGTGATCCTTCAAAGCAACGAATTGCACGTGGTTGGATTGTCGCATTATCATTTCATTATCTTAGCTTCAGATGAAATTTTGCTGCTAATAGTAATGCCAATGTTAATTAACCACTGATCTTATACTATAGAGATGTGAAAAATTGTGAGGGATTAACGTAGTTACCTTTGCAGTTGGACAGAAGAATGCAGTCAGTTGAATTCTTTTGTAGCCGAAATAGATTTAGCCATGTCACTGCTCAGGTGTTGCCTTTTTTGTTGCATCTTTCAGCGTGAATATCATTGTTTTGGTAGAATTTAATTAGACGTTTAATTATTTTGCACTAGATTATCTCACTTAGGATGCAAACCCAACAATTTCTTGCAGCAAAACCTTCGATCAGGATCTGCGACTTCCATTTGCATGTTCACTATTTGTAAACAAATGATGCGGCAACAGTGAAATCCTTCCATTCTTAACAAGAAAATTACAAAATTTGACCAATTGACTTGGCCTGGGGGGGAAGAGATGCAGTTCAATGCCAAAATTTGTCAGTGCTGGAATTTTGGGGCATTTTCCCCTATCAGCCCTGCATAAAACACTGTATTATGCAATATGCTTAGGGTATTTATGGTAATTTTAGCATGTTTCATTTTAATGTGGTCATTCAAAGTTTGTTTTGTGACCATCATGTTATACCAAAGGTGGACAGTATATTGATAATTTGTGCTGTGGTAACTGGTGTGTTGGGAGTTTGATGTTTTATATTTTCTAAGGCTTAGTTTGCCATACATCTTTTGTTAAAGTTAAGTGCAAAGGATAGTTGGTGTCAAACTACGCCTAGATAAAAATTATCAGCCATCATTGGGGTTAAATATTTGAAACTCCTGTCTGGTGACAATTATTGAATGCTGAGCTTAAACAGGTTATGCTAACCCTCTTAAGAACGACCTTTGGCATTTGGAGGATTATCGTAAAGAAAAGCTGCACATAATTTTTAAGATGAAGACTGTATTGTTTGGATTATTGTCAAGTAGACTGATGATTTGTAGATTATTTTGATTAAAGAAATTGATCTTATGGTCAAAAGATTTTGGTTTTGTTGCTTTGTTAAAATTATAGGTTTGTTTAGTTGTCCCATTAAGATAACTGTTAACATGATGTTTATTTCATATTCTGATGAAAATGTTTCTGTTATTTCTAATTTTTATCTGGTAAAATGGTGTTTGGTTTTGCCCTTTGATGTAATAGAGCAAGTAAAATCTTAAATGTCAAAATCACCAAATTATAGTTTGGCATGATTTGTTAGGTTTTAGTAAATACATTGATAGGCGCAGAAGTCTTTGTCCTGCAGTGGGATGAGCTGATGACAGCGTGAACTGGAAATGACATGAATGACTTAGGGTCGTCAGTTGTAGATAAGGGATGAGATTTCTGAAAAAAGACAGTTTTGTCAGGCATGAGGTGTAAGAGAATATTTTGAGAAATTGCAAGTTCATTAACAGAAGTTACCTTACAGCATCACAACCATATCTTATGATGATTCTTTGTTTTTTTGGTCAAAGAAACAAATAACTTGTGACAAATTTCAAAGTTTTAGGTCAGCCGATAATTAAACTAAGACCTCCTCCTTCCATGTCAAGAATGGACCCACACAGGTTTAAATATTATGTCTTGTAATGAGAGAATTTCCACAAATTTATTGACACTGCAAATGTGGTCGGATGGTGTTGTGATCAGCAGATGAAAGTCATGAGATTGAAGACATTCTACGACTGCTGTCGTTTGGTGTCTCTTAGTAGTGTTTTTGTAAATACTTGGTGCATCATTTTCTTTGAAATATTTCTATTTTAATTTATGAGACAGATGGTTTAATGTATGAGAGGAAGGTCCTTTGGGGTTAATATGTGAGGAAGGATCTATGGGATGACATTTAAGATGAAATATTTGACAAATTTGCTATTATAGGTAATATAATAGGTAATTATAGGTAATATTATAGGTAATATATTATAGGTAATATTATATTATAGGTAATATTATATTATAGGTAATATAATAGATAATACCAGAATTACTTCAGTTTGGTTTTGGTATATATGTGTATTGCTTCTATGTATTTCTTACATGTGGTATCTTGTGAATAGTGTATTTGCACCTTGTGTCTGTTCTTCTCAGTTGGGGGATTTCCTCATTTGAAAAATTAATAAAAGGTTTCAAGAGAGTGAGGTTGCTTTAATCAACATAGAGATTAACATGCCCTTTCTGTGAAATATTTTGTAGTTCTTATTATATGGAGCATATAAAGTTGAAATTTCATTTGAAGTTACCTGTATATCTTCGTTTGCAATGCTACAATTGCATTGCGATAGGAATCCACATTTTATTTACTAATTGCATCTGCCTAATTGTTTCTGTCTTAATGAAATTGTCACATACTATTTATTACTCACATCTCTTGTGCTGGAATAAAACTTTGCTTGTGTAATGCTGTCTCTGTTACTGACCACAGGCCTGTGTACTCAAGCCAAATTGACTATATGTATGTGTCTGTAAAGAAATTGTGATGGTGGAATGGTGATAAAAGTAAACAGTTTATGAGGTATGATGAACGTGAGCTGTAGGATAGTGGCTATGTCCCATTTGTTTTCCATGCATTTATGAGCTTAAAACACAAAATGGGAAATTCTGATTATCATTTGGCTTCGTGGTCTTTGGATAGTCCGATGTGAATTCTCTTCTTTGCTAATAGGATGGACATCAAAATGCTATCAACCTATGTTCATTGCTGATTGATTGCTATTGGCAAAGGATATATTTTGCTTGAAATCGCCAATTGATTGGCTGTTCTGTTTGGTTTATAGAGAGTTAGCTGTTAAGATTTTGATATTGTTGCGAAATTTAACAAATGTCTTAGGTGTATTGTTCGCTTGTGTTATGTAAACAGGTGACTAGGAATCGACTAATCATTAGGCTACCACTACTACTACTACTACTACTACTTCCCCAGAAGCGCTAGGCTTGTAGGCGAGATCTTCACGACTGCATGTAGGACCCTGTCCTAAGCAGAGTAGGCGAATCTTAGGACTAGACTTCGTAGTTCTAACGCACTGCAGTAAGAAGATCTGGTAAGGATATCATTACTTGTTCAGCGTTGTCGTAGTCTGGAGTATTGTACCACACTCACTTTGAAGCCAGCACTGAAGATTGCCAGACAGAGGATTGACAATGTCACTGATGACTTCTTTGAAAACTGTTTTTTATTTTATCATCACATTCAAATGACTTGTTGACTTCTGACGTCTTGCATTTTGACATCTGTCAAAGCATGACGTCGATTCTCAATTTACAATTTTAAAATACATGATTTGAAAACTGAAGTTATATTTTTGTCTATACAGATTGTTTGCTATATAAGATGATGATAATAATAGTAACAGAATTACCAGTTGTCTCTTGGTTATTTGTATTTGTGTATTTATGTGTATATATACATATGTACTTACATACATATATGCATACCGTATTATCGCGCGTATAAGATGCACTTTTTCCCTTTAAAAATCGGTACAAAGTGTGGGTGAATATTATACATAGAAATAAATTTTATGTACATACAATTTTGTGTACCTAACATGCATAATTTTAGTTTAGCTGTATTTTTATGCATATAACGCATGTTATAAGGGTTTTTACCTACCTACGCGATCAGTGGTGGAGAAAAACTTTTTCGCACATCAATTTTCAAAAAAATTTGCCAGAAAGTGTTATTGTCTAGGTTACTCAATAGACATTCTGTTCTCTACTTCGGTCGGGTCACAGTAATCAACTAGGTAGTCATCCCTCCTCAAGACAGCGGGATTCGGTGACAGATCCTTCAGGGCGTGGAAACTGCTTCATGGAACTTGCTCCTGAAGACAGTGACAACTGAGACACTCCCTGATCAGTTCCGGAAACAGTTGAAGACGCATTTGTTTAACAGCTCGTTTTTGTAGAGCGCTCTTGACTTTGCTTCGATAGCCATTTTTACTGCGCTTAAGAAATTGTCTTGAAATAATAATAATAACAGCTAAAATTGATGTAGGCTTATTGTTTTATGGCATAATGACGGCCGCCGGTGGGGGTAACTGTCTACTTTTCCAATTTTAAGCAGAATTTGAAAGACAATTGTGATTATCCAGGTTAATTAATAGAGATTCTCATAGGAAATTATAGGGTGTATATTATACCCGAGATAATACGGTATACATATGCAATATATACACACACATATATATATATATATATAAACACACACACATATATGTGTGTGTGTGTGTGTGTGTATATATATATATATATATTAGGTGGTCCTCAAAAGCAAAGTTATACTTTTTCAAAGTGCTTTTGCATTTTCCTGTTCCATTTGGGATAAAAACAAATTGGGAAAAATTCCAATCGAATCTAAACATATTTAGTACTGTCACACGACCCTATATTTACAGTGTGTGAAAAGTCTTGCATCGGCTCTTGAAACCAAGTATTTTAATAAATTTTTGATATTATTATCAGAATTTCTTGTAGAATTGGTGGTTATTATATATTGTTTTGTATCAATTTTAATTCTGCCTCCATTTCTGTATGTGATGTCACTTGATTATGCACTTTTCCCAGACTTTTATGAGGAAATATGGCCACTGTGATTTCTCGAATCTTTACTAAATGTGGTCACTCGGGGAGTTCGCATGATATGGTGCTAGCGCAATAATTGCTTTTGAATTTTATAAGGTAGCCTTGAAAGGGCCGTTTTTATTTATTGTTGTCATTAGTACTTTATGGGCCAACCCTTGTTCTTTCTGACTAAATGACATCTGTGTGGCATGGAATGGACCAATTTGACAAGGTGCTCATGTGTTATGATGTGATTCCAGGCTGCAATTAGAGACTCAATCAGCTCGCGCCTTTTCTGCGGCTGATTCTTGGTAATCTCGGCTGACACTACTACTGTACATTGTGCAGTATGTACACTACCTCTACAAGTTCTCAATAGTGTCAAGATCAGGTGACTGAGCCGGCAAATCAATGGACTGAACTCCATGATTCTTCTTCCTACAAGCAACAGTTTTTCGCTCTGAGACAGGGTGCATTGCAGTCCTGAAACAAATACTTGCTAGAAACAGCTGTTTAGCTGATGGCAGCATACATTTCTCTAGAATATCTCTAGAATGTCAATGTATTTATCTGCATTCACCATCCAGTCAACAATATGAAGTCTCCCAACCCCACTGGCTGCCATGCATCCAAACACCATAACTTTCGTTAACATTGACATGTTTAGGCACTCTGGCTTCTATTCTTCATGTGGAAACCTTCTTATAAAAATCTTGCCATGGTCGCATAGACTGCAAAATGTGCTTTCATCACTGAAGAAAACTTTTTCTCATGACTGACACAACACAGTATTCTAGACAAGGCCTTACTAATGAATTATATAGTTTTCTCTCAGAAGAAGTTCAGGAAACGTTAGCTTCCAGTTATCAGGAGATGTTCTGATCAGGACTCTATTGCCTCTGGTGGCTGACTTCCTGGGCCGACCGCAACAGGGTCGATCTGTCGTACTTTTGGTATCCTTGTGCTTCAGTAAAATGCGCACAACCATGCTTTGATTACAGCCGACCTTTGCTTAGTTGATGAGTACATATATGTAATAACATAAAGACACAACAAACATACCGGTAGTCTAACATTTTGCTGATTCATGGTAATAAAGGGTCAAATATCGGTGAAAACTGGCTGCTATGGGATGTTTTGACATCTTTAGAGCATGCTGTGTAGCACCTATGATAAAGATTAATACACCAGTCAACTCAGCTGGGAAAAGTGTATGCACACTGCAAATTTCAACCTGATATCTGCTGTTTTTCTCAAGATATTAAACTTCAAAAATCGTAAAACATAACACGTAGCGTTGACTTTAGCCTCAGATCCAGCTGAAAATTTCAAGATTTACTCAACTTGAGCTGTACTTAGATCTGAGATGGTATGGTGAACAATTGTCTAAATACTGGCTGCATTGTCATGGAATGACCCTGTTTGTAATTTTCAATGTAAGTGTGACAGTGGTTAATAAGGGCCTATGAATGCCAAACTTGGTAGCAATGATTTTTATTAGAAAATGAACAGTTTAAACAAAAAAGCACTTCAATAAAATCTACTTTTAAAATTTTGTGTACATTTGAGGACCACCTAATATATATATATATATATATATATATATATATATATATATATATATATAGCATTTCATCCCACTCTCCAAACACTTGTGTGCTTATTCTATACTTGTGATGATGAATGATGCAGCTTTTAACAGTGTTGCAGCATTTAGATATTTACTTTTTAAAGTGAAAGCTGTTTTCTGAAGAAATCATTAATCTGAAATTAGTTGATCTACGATAGTATATATACTTTTATCCCTCAAGCAGAATATATAGAATTTTTAGATGAAAATTTTCTTCTATAAGCATTAAGCACTGATGCTGAACAGATAGCACCACTAATCTACTGTAACTTTCTCAACTGCATCAACAACATTGACATTTGCATTGACAGTAAGTAACCTGCTCTATAAAGAGTATTTTGCTTGATGTTCTTGTTCCTGCTTCTACCAATTGACACTAATTAGGACAATTCATTCTTTGCCGCCTTCTGTGTCTACTGCCAAATCTCAGGTTCATACGTTTGTTTCTGACTGCATTGTGTATAAACAGGTATTTATTGTATATACAGCACTTAGGTGGACACAGCTTGACCCACTTGGACACAGCTCAAGGACAGAGACCTGACCTGACAGCACTTAGAAGTTGGGTGCCTTCTTACTTCTCTGAACTTTTAGCAATGCCCCTTTCCACTGCTTCACTTCTCCTGCTCAGTTCCATTGATCGTAATGATGTTTATGTTCCCAAATCAAGCGTTGTTTTTACTCCGTATCGAGCATTCAGAGTGTCTATCAGCAATGCACTGTATCCCTCTGCCCAGTATCTCATTCTCATTTCTTATTCCCCTCTCTGTTCAATGCTAAAGTCTTGCTTTTTATTGATCCACTCTAAAGCTGTGAGTGCCTCAATGTAGAAATCACATATTCACACACTAGCTCTTGAATTACATTACAAATGTTTTTGCAAAATTTTACATTAAAATAGTGAATATTGATAGCAAAGAGAATTGTCCTATTGTAGTTTTAAAATTGAATGATCAACTTCAGATTGTGATGAAGGGAATAGTAAGATGGTCATTTTAGAACAGCAGCTCCAGCATATATTGTTTTCTTATATGTAGAGTTTTTAGTAACACAGTAGGTTATGTGTTAAGTAGATATGGGTGCTATTTATACATGGCACTAGGGTAGCCAAATGACTTAGCAATGTGCCGGCAGTACTGCCTAGTATTTCCTTTTCCTTTGTCCCTTTGACCTTGTATTGTTTGGAGAACATGGCTTGTAGCTTGAAGCTAAAAATGGAAAAATTCAACATTAATAAAAGTAAAATTAAACAAATATCATTTCAAAAGTATAACAGAGTGAGTGATGTGTGGCCACACTACCAGAAGGGTGCACAATGCATGACTGCCACACTCAGCTGAGCGCTGATGCTGTCATCAAATCTTTTTTGTTCATTTACTTAAACTTTAATTATATTACCATTTAACAGTCAAAACTTAACGTTACAATTTAGAAACAAAGGCGTAGTAGTGTGTTGCTATAAGTGTTTTTGTTAATGTATGTTAGCGGCTTCTGTAGAAAAGGATGGGGAGAGGAGGGTGACAGATGCAGCAGGGATGAAGTGGGGACAGGGAGAAGCAATTTGGGGATGGGGATAAAAAGTTGTCCCCAATCCCCATGCCACCTCTACAGGGCCGGATTAAGGTTCGGGTGGGCCTGGGGCTGAGAAAAAAGGTTGTCTCCTATACTGAAAATCTCTGACAAGCAAAAAAAGGTTATCTCCCTTCCAAAACGTGCTGACAAGCAAAAAAAGATGGAAAATCGGTGGGCCTATTTTTCATGGTGGGCCTGGGGCTTGCAGCCCCTCAGTCCCTGCCTTAATATGGCCCTGACTCTCTAATGTACATGGATTAATTTTTATTCCAATGGCACCTTTTGCAGGTTTTGTTCTTAGCTGCATTGCATAGGACAATTGAATATAATAACTCAGGCAGTATAGTCAGAAAATAAGGTGGTGAATATATAATAATCAAAATTTTTGTAGCTATTATTTTGATAATTGACAATTGCAGTAATGCTTACTGTGGTATAAGTAATTGTAATTGAAGCAGTGTAATGTAGTGCAGTACAATTTCTTGCTGCCATTCAAGGACATCTGCTCTGGTGCAAAGACTCCAATGAATGCCGGTCAAGTATGACGTCAACTCTGCATTGACTGTGGCAGGTATGTCTCAATACTAGATTCTCCTCTAACTTTTAAGCTATCAACTAAATATTGAATGATTTGTTTGTCTAAGAAGGTCATGATGACACTGAGACAATGAAATCAATAAATTCTGAAAATTGAGCTATTTATTCTATGTGGTTTAATTCATGTTTAAAGATCTGGAGACATTTGTAGTAAGAGTTTGTAGTTGGGAATTGCTTGTTTACATGTTTAGGTGGAAATGCTTTAATTTGATTTGCTAGAATAAAGGTTTGATAGTTTGTTTCTTTATTTTGGAAATTATTTTCTGTTATCTAACATTTGACCTACATTGACTTAAGTCTAATTAAAGCAAAACTTCAATGGGAATTCCTGTACATAAATAAAAGGATTGCTTTGCTCTGAGTTTGCAGAACAAGCACCACACACACTTGAGTGCTTCTAGGAGCCACAGTTTTAGGGGTCATGTTATGTGACATGTAAACTCTTGTCATAGTAAAATATGTGACTTGTGCATTTTTTATGTTTTATATAGATTTTTAATTTGACACATTTTCTGACCACACTTTTCCATGGTGCTACATGTTATAATTATGTTTTGCCAGATGTGCTGTGCATCATAGCTTAAAGGTGTATAGGAGTGTAGGGTAATCCAGGTGCCCAGCCTCTGATTTGCTTTCCTGGTTATGAACAAAACAATCTGTTTTAGTTTCTTTTACTGTAGTTACTAACAGACCGTGTGAATATTTCCAGTGTTTTTCTGAGATCCGTAATGGTCATGATTAAGAATAAATAAATTTTTGTGATTTTAAAGTCTGTGTGGGATGTATCCAGGGCAGAATATCAATTCATCACTCATCCTTTCAATGCAAGGAGACTGATTTGAATGCTGATGGGTGATCATTGAAAAGGTAAATTTAGTGTTTCCAGAGAATAAATAACTTGGCAATTTAGTAAATTTTAACCTCTTTGGATTAAATGATTCTGTGATTATTTGAATAAAACCTGTGAGAACATTTATATCTTGTTGGTGATGGTATTATGAATAACATATTGCACTGTATTAATAATGTCTATTTACTGATTTTGTGCCTTTCATTCTAAATATTGATTAATAAGATTATGGTTACAATGTTTGACATTTGTTTTAGCTTTCTATATCTAAAGGATAACAGTGTCTTCCTATCTTCAGTCGATCAAATGGCATCTGAAATGCAACTATCTGGATTTTCCATTGCAGTTGTAGATGGCTTCTTTCTGAATGCATTGGTAGAAACTACTAACTGTACAGTCAATGTTTTCTATGGTTTTAAGTATACATTTTGTACTCTTAGCTCCAACAATAGCATACCATACATGTTCTGTTTCTGTTGGTGCAGTTGATAATAATATTGTTAGATGTGTAGGCTTAAGAACTAACATATTTTCCTGATACTAGAGACATAAAGACTGGAATGTGCAGTGTTGTATAAAATACTTTTTAAAAAGTATTTCAAATACAAAATACTTTCACGGCCCCATGACAATCGACTCCGTGTAAAGGGATTTTGGCGCCCAGGGGCATATGCCCCCTTGCTACGCCTCTGCACATTTGCTGGCAATTTAGATGAATGCAGTCACGGCAGGCCCTACTTAAGCTAATTGTCGAACTGTTGAGCAGTTTTAAATATTAGAGTGGTGCAACACATAGGCCTATGGTAAACAAATGATGAGCCCACTCAAAATCAATGGAGGGATTGGGCCCCAGTGGATCACCATCTCTTAATAGGAAATATGAAATTTCAAAGACAGAAATCTAGTAAAAACATGTGTGTATTGAGACTGAAAATGTGTTGACTGGTAGATAAAAATATTGGGAGCCCAACAAATGCTGGGCCCCTTCCCTAATTATTGGGGGGCCGCCCCTTTGGATTGACGCCCATGGATACAGGGGTGATGATGGCATCATGTGCATCAGCCAAGCGCTACTCACCAGTTGAAGATTATGGCGTAAAATATGGACGACCCCTGTTTAACAATTTTAGTCATTATCATAAAGACCAGTTAAAATGAAGAAGAAATGTTTGTCTTTCAAATAATGGCGGCGATTAGATTCGCCGAATGGTCGAATCCAACAATTATGGAGGAAATGAGGGAGGTCAGCCGGATGTATTTTCTGTCTCAGATGGTGATCTAACGTCGTCAGTTAGTCCTTCGGGTAGAGCTTTTTCAATTGACGCATTAGAAACACTCTGTCATTTTCTTACCTGCAATTCAAAATAAAGGCAGCGTAAAGACGGAAATATTATTCAATCTTCTGTTTCACATTGAAAGAGCAAGCGATCTCTCGACCGTCCACTCTGTGTTTTTATTAAAGGGATATTCCACCCACTGCTGTAGTTGTGAAAATACCCGAACACTAATAGGCCTACGACCGCGTGTGGCATAATTCAGTTTTGGTCAGATTTCAAATTGGAATTTTCAACCGAAGACAAGAGTGCTTACTGGTCGGCCTATAGGGGGCATAAGCGCAACGGCGTACCGCTGTTGTGCATAAAAGTGCCGGAACGTTGTTAAGGCAGTCTAAATCAGGGATATTTTTACACCCATAATTACACTCCCAATTTGAGGTTGACACCCCAAAATTTTCTAATCTAACAATGGTATGTACTATGTATCCTAAATAGCCCCCAAACACCTCCCCCAATTCGAAAAGTAACACCCCAACTTTATTTCTCTGATTACCTTTTTTGCCTGTCAGACTTTTTTGGGGATGACTTTTTTCATTTCATTTATTCGGCAGAGACCCCCAAATTTTACCGACACCTCCCATTTACAATCCTAAAATAACCCTGGTCTAAATAGTACCGGAACGCTGTTGCGTTCCGACTCAACAACAGCTCTGATTCCACCCCCAGAAGTCCCTGAGCTACTTAGAATAAGACGAATATGTGGAGCTATTCGGAGGCAACCATTCGACCAAGTAGGCCTATGCCGATGATATCGGCATGATTAGGGTCTTAGAATTAACGATCGATAACCGCTGAGATAGGGCCTAAGACAGGCTGCGTTGACCCGACAGTTTTTAAACGCCCGTGCACAAAACAAAGCTATTGATCTAAACCAAAATTCTTTGTTGTCAGAGATTTCAACCCGATGACTGTTGGCAAGAATTTCATTTTATAGACCAAAAGCAAATTCGCAGCCATTTGACTTTCTGGAACAAGAACTCAGCTATTTTTAAGCTACTGGTAAAAATTACATTTGTTCATGAAGAAAAGAGACGTGTCATTACATTGCGTCCAGAAAACATATTACAATAGGCCTAAATACATCGATTTAAAAAAGCCTATACAAAAGTCTTTTTGTCATTAGACCAAAATTTCATTAGAATCCGTTGATTAGTTTAAAAGGTTTGCAACTTTGCTGTGACAAACGAGTTTCATGCTTATTGCTTATTCATTGGTCGACGTGATTTTCAAAGAGGACCTCTCGGCACTACTGAATGCATGAAAGTAGGTTTTCCAGATAGGGGCTGTCCATTAATTATGTCAACAATTTTTGGGCAATTTTTGACCCCCTCCCCCTTGTCAACAGCTGTCAACTTTCACTTAGCCCCTATAATTACGTCAATAACTCTTGACCCCCTAAGATCAATGACAGGTCCCAATAACAAGGTTATTTTTGTGGTGATGACCATTTTTCCCTTTTTTCCTCATCGAGTGTCAAAATGTGGTGGTGATGACCTTTTTTCTAATGCTTTTTTCCAAACAAGAAGAAACGTCTAATTTGTGCAAAGAGGTTGATTAGAAAGTATCATGCATATTCTGCTGCATTCATTTGCTTCACTGATGAAGAATTGTGTATTGTTGCGCCACAAGTTAAACTAGGCTACTATTCAAAAAGGGAACCGGAAACTAAAAATATTATTGCACCTGGATTGCATATTTTGTGAAGTTCTGGAAACTATATTCAAAGTAAAGTCGCAAATCTCTAGTTTCGCGTACTGCAATTAAAGCGGCTTAAAATAGAACTCCGTTAGCCATGACATGACATGACACATGACATGACACATACTATGACATTACACAGCGACCTCACTTAGACTCAGGCCCGCCGAGAGAAATTCCAGTTTCCTGTGCAGAAGGTCAGTCACGGGTCCCTAACAACTGTGAAAAAATATGATGACCTTTTTTGCTTATCAGGCCATTTTTCGTTTGCCCGTTTATTTCGAAATCCATGCTATAATATGTCACCAGCGCGGGCCCCTGTGCGCGCAAATCTGATGATGACTTTTTTGCTTTGCATACTTTTTCGGATTTAGGATATTAACATACGTACTGTAATACATCAACAGCCCGGGCCCCCTACAAGTCGTGCCGGGCCCCCTAAAGATCGCCGAGCCCATGTGCATTTGCCCATGCCCCTCTCGGCGGCCCTGCATTATGCATAGACTTACAAACAGAGACATTATTAGACATGGAAAGGTTGCGATTATTAAAGTGCTTTAATGTGCTGCTGTTATTTCCCTGCCTGAATATTCTGACAGTTTTACAGCAGTTGTAGCTAGTAAGGGGCCATCCACAAATGACGTAATGCACCTAGGGGGAGGTCAAACATTTGTTACGATATGTGACGAGGGGGTCCGAAGGAATGTGACGTAACGCAATGAAAAAATTTTCAGGTGGCGACCGTTTTTTGCTTGTCGGCTGATTTTGAAAGAAAAAGAAAAATTATTGCAAGAGAAAAGATGAGAATGGCCCATTTTTTCCTCGTCAAGGTTGTTCGAAAGGCGAGAAGAGGGGAGGTCAACGCATTGTTACGTCATATTTGAGAGAGAGAGTCTGAATTTTTGTTACGACGCGTTACGTAGGGGAGGGGGTCAAAAGACCGCCAAAATCGCGTTATGTCATTTATGGATGGCTCCTAAGCTGCTTTGTGGACGTAATTGCAACCGGTTGACGTAACTTACGAGTTTCAATCGACTGTGGAACAGATCGGCGTTTTCCTTGTTGAGACGAATCTTCGAAACGAAATAACAGATGAGGAAACTAAGAAAAAAACAGACCACAGCAGCGACTCTTTCTAAACGCAATCCCAATTATATTAACGTTTGCAGAGGTTTCAATTCAACAGAGCCGTAGCTAGGGTGTCCGGCGCCCGGGGACAAAGTATACCGTTGGTGCCCCACCAGACTCCTGACGATCAAAAAAAGTCGTCACATTGTTTTCGGCGCCCGTCAAGTCTTACAGGCGCCCCTCTTCATATAGTGCTGACGAGCAAAAAAAGGTCGTCGCACATGTTTCTTCTTCTTCATTATGCATTTTACTTACCAAAATACCCAATTTTGGCGCCCCTCACCTCGGCGCCCGGGGGCATTTGCCCCCCTGCCCCCAGCTACGGCTCTGCAATTCAATATCTCAACGACTGCATCCTCCTCCTCCTCCTAATCGAACACTTCTGTCCTCCCCTCCTCCCCTCCCCACCCTCCCCCTCCCTCCTCCCCCGTGCGCATTCTGCCATTACTGCAGTCGAACTGCATTTGTCAGTCTGAGAGTTTTTGAAAACGCCGATCAGTGTTCGTAGCTGAGTTGATGCGATTGATTTGGATCCGGGGCATCCACAACAGATAGGGGCGTCAAAATTGTCTCGGCAACCTTTTTTCTTGCTCGTTAGTACCTAACACCGAGGCAGGCCCGTACGAAGTGGGGGTGCAGGGGATGCAGATACACCCCTGGAAAGAAGATGGTCTGCATCCTGTCTGCACCCACCCCTTCCGGCTAAAATTGGCCCAAAATTTGTCAAAATTTGATAAAACTGGCCCAAAATTTGCTAAAATTGGCCAAAAATTGCCAAAATCTGCTAAAATTGACCCAAAAATTGCAAAATTTGCCAAAAATTTGCAAAAATTATCTCGCCCCCAAGAAAAGTGTGAAATGACGCTACTGCTTTTACCTGGAGAAAATCTGCACCCCCTGCTGAAAATTCGTTCCGACGGGCCTGCACCGAGGTGGAGGGAGCATCCAAATTTACTTTTGCCCTGAGCATCCACCACTCTTTGGCACGCCACGGTCTAAATATCAATTCTACCAGAAATTAATTGATGAAAGTCTTAATTAGAGAATCGCCAGGTCATTCGTTTAACGAAAGGAGACTGACATCATGAGAAGAGAAACTGCGAAGACGAATTGCCAGCTGAAGACGAAGGCGACTGTCTTCTGGATCTCAGTCGGCCAGTCGAGTAGGACGAAGGAGAAGGCACGGTACATGCGGTAGTCGACCTCTTGGTAGATACGAAAGGGACTGCAGCTCTGCGAAGGATGGAACCTGCAATTATTACCATAAGACATCGAATGAAACGGAAAGAATTCTCTGAACCAACAGTCTACATTGTGTCGATGAAACTTTATGAATTTCTCAAAATATCGTAAAAGTGTGAAAAAGTGGTGATGAAGTTTTTTGCTTGTCAAACTTTTCAGGACGTTGCGGGTGACAAATAATATTATGGTTGCGTGTACACGAATTTCATTTCTCTTTGTCAATTTTTTAAAACCGAGTTTATATTCCGAAAATAAAGTTGTTTAAAGAAAGAAATAATTAAAGTCATTAAAAATATTGGACCCCTAAATTCTAATTCTGCGGGCAGCCCCGGTACCGATCATACCGATGTACCATTTGTACCGTAGTAAATCCGCCACTGGAGACCCCTCCACTCCCCGTATGCGCATCCGTATGCAAAATCTCCTTAATCCAACCCCTCCCACTCGGTGCGTACTTACTATAGACCTATGTGGACGGTCACAAAGCTGTTGGGATTTGAAGCGATTTGTCTTGTACAGACGACCACAAGACGCTTTCCTTTGCCCGGCCGACAAACCACCGGTTTGTCTATAGCTATTTCAAGAAAGATTAAGCGCATAAGAATAAGCAGCTACTGCTTTCCGGGAAGATCTTCAAAACTTTTTCGCCATTTTACTTACTTACTTATATCTCTCGTTCCAATTCATGTTGGGACCATACTGATCTTTCCGGGCGCTGTATAAGTTTACGAGATTTTACTTACTTACTTACTTTCTCTCGTTCCAATTCATTTAGTCATACGATCGTAGGGACCATATTGGAGCATCGGAGGTGACCATCATGCATAGGGTTAGATATGAATGACTTCATATTCTCTGAAAGACGAAGTAATTCAGTTGCGTCGTGTATTTTGAGACGACTCACTGTTCGATCGGATAAGAGACGAGGAAATAGGAGAGAAGGAACGAAATGCAGAGAATGACGGCGAACATGAACTGGATCCTAAACGGGTTCAGTGGCTTCGACGAACGAACGCAGTTCACGAACAGCGACAACTAAACACCGAACATCTTCAAACACTCGTCGCCGGATTACAATTAGAATTCGCGATACGCCGCTGAGTTGTTAACAATAAGGCATTTTCTGTTCTGTTTTGGGTCTATGGCGTCGTCTCCTTCTCTTTCGGTGAATCCGAGATTCAAATGTTCGAGTCTGTTGTTGTGCGAGGCAGTGTTTAAATCTTCGGTTTCTCCTTGTCTTGTCCTCTGCTTGTTTTAAACTGGGAATTGGCCTTTTTTTCCTCCCCGGAAATTTCAAATTCTCCTCCCGAAAATTTTGGAATACTATCATGGACTAACAGCGGCCCATGGCGCATTTCAGAATTCCCCTTGCTTTGTCAAAATTTCCCAACTTACTGGTCTCTTTCAGTTTTCCCCGAGTCTAGGAGTCTAGATTAAACACTGGTGCGAGGTCTTTGGCGCTATCGTTGATTCCAATTCATCGATGCTGTCAGCCAGTCACTTTCATATTCTCCATGAGGGTGGTCTAGTCAGAGCCAATTAGAGGGTGGTCTAGAAATTTTCTACATTAGAGAAACCAATGTCTACCACTGTGGGGACACTCTGAATTTCAACCAATGTAGATATTGGAATAAAACATTTCAATTATTCACAACTCGAAAATCTATATAGACCTACATAATTAAACGCCGAATTAATTAATAATAAAACACTAAAAATGCAATCTCTCTTCTTATTATCTCTTTTTCTCTCTCGCTATC
The DNA here is from genome assembly GCA_018105865.1 of Metaphire vulgaris. Lineage (NCBI taxonomy): Eukaryota > Metazoa > Annelida > Clitellata > Crassiclitellata > Megascolecidae > Metaphire > Metaphire vulgaris. Next base: position 2,402,955 of record CM030856.1, read on the forward strand.
ATCTATCTATCTATCTATCTATCTATCTATCTATTTATCTATCTATCTATCTATCTATCTGACTATCAGTTTTCATAATAGTGTTTGAAAGCAATTGCAAAATGGCGCGCTAGAATTTATGATTAATTTTCAGTTGACCATTCATGCAGTTAGTAACTGTTAGCTAGTGTTGGCTAGCTATTTTAGATAGCTTAACTATAGCTAGCTAGTCATTAGCAGCCGGTCTATCATATATCAGACTACAAGCTTAAAAGTGCGTTATCTCGAGATAGATCCGTTACCTTTTTAACATAGAAGAAGACGAACAGTTTGACGGCAGTTATCGGAACGATCAGAGGACAGAAGAACGCTCCGATCCTATGCCACAGTCAAGGGTAACAAGAGAAGCACACGGTTACTTAATGAAGGAGGATATCTTCCTGGCTACAAATGCATTCTAGTTTCTACGAGAATGCCATGAAGATAATTAAAAGGGAAAGATGGAGTCTGATGAAGGGAGTTGACTGAGAAGATCCACTCTCGATGCCTTTGAAGCGTGAATTCTACGTTTGAGGCGGAGTGAGATCTTACTTACCAGCAGATGGTCTGAGTGTAGACTATGTCCAATATCTCCTCAGACAACAGAAACTGGATGCCGGCCGTTGAGCTGCGTGACGAGGAGTCAGGAGGAGGAGGAGGAGGAGGAGGAGAGGAGGAAGAGGAGGAAGAGGAGGAAGAGGAGGATGGTGAAGCGCTTTTCCTCCCACGTCTCGTAACCCAGCATCTAAACGAAGACGAAGACAGAAAGTGTTCAAATGATTGATTTTAAACATCAAACTTAACATAATGAACTGAATGCCTAAATTCGGACGAAACAGATATATTTTCCCTTTGCATTCTTTCTCTGCAGTTGACTTTTCCCTTTACGTTCCCTCAACGGACGACGTAAAAGCAATTAGGGCGTTGTCTCTCCGTCGCAGGACAATTGAAGGGATTAGCGCCTTCGATGTTCACGACATCGGTTGAATGAGAGCGGTCGTCAACCCTTCCTTCGTCATCGATGAGTCTCCTGAGGGAAGCCCCTCGGGGCAGAAACAACCGAAGAGAAACACTTCTGCCTTGCAACGGCCGAGGTTCTATCCCCCGTTCTCACGACATATACAGTATCTACCAAACTATTTGATCATCACAATCCATGGAAAGAAGGAAAACAATCCGCAATGAATTAGATATGGTGGTTGACGCTCGAAATGCCAAATCAGACTCAGTACACCCATCATCACCATCATAATCGTCGTCATCATCGTCGTCGTCATCATCGTCGTCGTCATCATCAATAGCGTAATCGTAAATTCAAGTTCAAAGTGTATTGACGAGAGTAAATGATTTCCAGACAGAGATTATCAGGGGCGGTTCCACGTTGGGGATGACTGGGAATGCATCCCCCATAGAACTTTTTTGCTTGTTATTCGCTTAGTCTTTTTCAGGATTTACCGAGCCAGAGGCCCTATATACAAGTCGCCATCTTCCTACAAGTTCATTCCCTCCCCGACTTCTTATAAATTCATTTCATTGCATCCCCCCACCAAGAGTTCTTGGAGCCGCCACTGGAGGTTATTTTCGTTGTCGTCTTGGCGTCAGATGAGCAGACCCCCTTCCCCTCCCCTCCCCCAAGCAGTTGACGCTGTGCAGGCGACTGACCTCTTTGCAGTGTCAAAGCACAGAGTCATCAACACAACGACTACGAAATCCGTAACAGACAGAACGTACATCGATTGCCCGAGTCTCGTCTCCCAACACTAAACACACAACACACACACACACACAGACACACATGCAGGTGAAGCCGCGTCTGAAGACAAGGGGGAGCTGTTGAGCGCTCTGCACTTCGGCCAAAGACCGTCGCTGAAAGACAGAAACGAAAGAGGAACTTTGTCGATTTTCTGGAGGAAATGAATTGTCAAATAGTTGTGCGACAATTTTCGACAATTTTCCAAAGGGTCAGTTTTTTTTTAAATACGCAAACTCTTCCGAAATGTTGGACTTTCCCAAAATCTGCGGAGAACCTTTGCAAAGCAGATTAACTGATGGATTTAGATTGGCTGAGGATTTGTTATCTCTTATTATCATTGAATTGCGCTTTTCGTGGTTGGAGAATTCTCCAAAAAATCCAACATTCAACTAGCACCATCCACAATCACTGGCGTAGCCAGGGGGAAGTTTGGAGATTAAAACCCCCATGGACGCGGACGAAAAAAAATTTTAACGTGTTTCCATGCATTTTTTAAATTTTCGGACGCGGTTTTGAGGGTCAACCCCCCTTGGCGCTTCCGACCAAAAATTTTCAAGCGCCAAAGTAGGCTGGACGGCGTTTTTTTCTACGCCACTGTCCACAATCATCTCTTTCTACTGCAACTGTCACTGTCTTCGTATGTCTCTCTGTCTGTGTCTCTCTTTCTCTTGTCCATTCTACGCATTTACTTTACCCTCAGCGGCGCTAAGTAATATTTAAGCTGAGATTATTCAGCTGTGAGCTCAGCTGCATAAGTCAGCGATTCTACAGAGTTTAAGTAATAATTAACCGATGATCTAAAGTTCAAACTGTCTAAAGACATTCTTCCGGAGAAATTCTAAATCCGGCGTATGGTGGCCACCAGGGTTATTTCCAGGATTATAAATTTGGGGGTGTCGGTATATTTTGGGGTCCATCCTTGCCAAAAAAGCCTGACAAGCAAAAAAATGTAATCACAGGCTCAGATTTGGGGGAGGTGTCGGTCTCAAATTGGGGGTGGTGGTGTTGGGGATGTTAGGGGTGTACAAATATTTCTGGCGGCCACTGACCTGGAAAGAAGAACTGCTGTGACAAGGACCGGAAGTGGATCTCGCGATATCCACGAGAAGCGGAACAAACAGAAAGACAATGGACGCCAAACGAGTGAAGATGGAACTACAAGTGAAAGAAACACAAACAACAGATTCACCGATCATCAAAAATACAACAAACGACACCAATAATAATAATAATATTCATCGTCCTCTGAAAAATATTATCACGACGAAAATAACGAACAGGACAAAATACGCGCCCTCTGTGATCTCTCTCTGTCTCTGTCTCTGTCTCTCTCTCTCTGTCTCTCTTTGTCTCTGTCTGTCTGTCTGTCTGTCTGTCTGTCTGTCTGTCTATCTCTCTGTCTGTCTGTCTGTCTGTCTGTCTGTCTCTCTCTCTCTCTCTCTCTCTCTCTCTCTCTCTCTCTCTCTCTCTCTCTCTCTCTCTCTCTCTCTCTCTCTCTCTCTCTCTCTCTCTCTCTCTGAATGTCTCCATGTGTACGACCAAAGTCACCAAATAAATCAAAGACATTCTCTCCATTCGAACTATAGGCCTATGCTGCGATGAATGAACGAATGAAACTTGAGCTTGACTCTGAATGCAATGCAACTGACAGACTGAGTGAGAAGGCGAAGACGTTGTCCGTCGATAGATAAGCAAAGTGCTGCAGAAGTTGTTTGAAGATTTCTGGCAGAATGGCGTTTATCAGAACGAGAACGATCGAAGGAAGGTACTCGATGAAGAATGCTAACAGCTCCTTTTCAGTCTCATTCTTCGGTTTAACGACTTTCCGTAACTGTTGTTCAGCAAAAATAAAAAAAAAAAGACCGAAATGCGAACGAAGCGACTCACAGAACTGTAGACGACATCAACCGTTAGAAGATTACCGTTTCCTTAATTAGATCAGAGTGAATATGAAGTGAATAAGTGAGAACGTGTGCTGCGGTTGCAGTAGTCTACTCTGTTACCGTTCACTGATGGAGAGCTTAAATATGTCTACTTCGGCCAACGTGTTGACTCATGTAACTGTTTGATGCGTTACTGGAATCGGACTTTCGTTGTTTTGAAATCCGTTTTCAGTTCGATTCGCTGACAAAATCAGATCTATTTGGCCATCTACCGACCGCCTCTGACTCCCTGTTTCCGTTCGGATCTAGAACGCCATCGACTGATGATACCCAAGCACTAGTTGGGATAGAACGGTACCAGAGATACAAGAAGTGCCACATGTAGGTACCAGGAAGCGTAGCTTTAAGTCAAGCAGAGCCTGACGTGGGTCTATAGAAATCCTAACCCATAAAACCTAGATCGGACGACCACGTGACGTGCCTTAAGTCGAGCAGATAAACCGCTTGTGGATCTAAGGGACCGGGCAGACAATCTGGTGGGAGAAAGAGAGCTCCTAGCAAACGAGTGAACACGAGTGCTTCGCCACAGTTTCAAAGGCAAAGGCAATCAGTGGGGGGGGGCAAAGGGAGTTTCGTGACCGATGAATGTCCACGCAGTTGAACTAATTATGGGACATAGTACTTATTCTCTAGAGCAGTAGAGAACGGTGTGGTGCTAAGTGAATTGAGAAGAGCGTGTTCTCAACCTCAGGCAGGAATTTCGTTTGCAGGAAGTATAGAAGAGCCGCTGCTCCGATGAGAAGAGCGCCGATGAGGAGAGCAGTCGACATTCTCCCGAACACAATTCTAAACTTCTTCCACTTCGTCTTTTCATGATTCTTCAATGAACTTCTCTTCGGTTGATCCTAGAAATACGAATCAAAATGCCAACCAATGTCTCGGATTAATTATTATTCTGAACTCGGTTAGAGAATTGCAAGAAACGCATTAAGAGGGCGTTGAGCGAGGAGCGTATAAGATGTTGGATCGGGTGAAGGAATTAACTCTGGTGACGACATTACAGACGAACGGACAGAGAGTGTAGCTGCGACCGAAAAAAACTGTGAAAAAATATACTTCTCACTCACACGAACTTTAAAAATTGCTACTTTTTGCTACTTCCTGTTTCTTGTCAATTGTATTGACACAGCGACAAAAGAAATTGCCTTTGTCGCTTTGCTACCCGCGATGTCACCCTTAGAGTCCTAGACAGTGAAAGCCGAAAGAACAAGTTCAATGCAACGAAATTGGATATATTATTCAGTCACTAAATAAACTGTGGAAGTAAATTAAGTAGCATCCAATATCCTGTCTTCATTTTCCGTAAAGACTCGACTACTTTAGAACGATTCGCGTGCAGAGTAATCGTCGAATGTCAATTACCCATATTTCTCCGCGGAAGAGCGCCTTCCATCTCTTCGTCAACGTCTCATCCGTGATTGGAAAATCCCACAAAGAGAAAATCTTCTCACAGAAATTCGCTACGGAATTTCCGAAGAAATACTGAATTCCATGCGACAGACTACAATCAATGCGTGTTCAGCCGATTTCAGCTCCAATTATAATAAAACAGACAGGCACCCACCCACCCACCCACCCACCCACCCACCCATGTCTTTCTTTCTACGGCCTTCTTAGAGGCCTTTTACTATGTGTAGTGCAACAGTCAGACTGTCATAATAATAATAATATTATTATTATTATTATTATTATTATTATTATTATTATTATTATTATTATTATTATTATTATTATTATTAACTGTGTTTAGAGTGGTTCAGTAGGATCTGTCCAGATATCTATGGATCGCTCAACTTTCGGTAACCCACTCAATGCTTCAATGTATTCCTTCTGTGGTGGTACCTGGTGGGGGCTGAACCCCTATAGCCTTTACACACACACACACACACACCTATGTCTTCGTTGCCAGGTATTAACCAGGCGTCAATTGAACTCAATAATCGTGATCTACGTACTAGATGATGATGAGAGAGGCGATGACGAGAGAACATCCGAAGACGGAGAAGAGGAAAGCGACGGACATCAGGTAAGACGGTTTGTCAAAGTAGAATCCAGTGAAGAGAACGGTCAATTCCATCCACTCCTACAGCAGCAGCAGCAGCAGCAGCAGCAGCAGCAGCAGCAGTAGACCCCTGAGCAGTGGCGTGCTGAGGAGGGGTGGGGGCGAGTGGGGCTGTGGCCTCGGGCATCCACCAGAGGGGCATAAATTGACTCAGCGCCAAATAATATGGACAACTGCTGTCTAATCTATCTTTATAGATGGACCCATGTCAAGTTGGCGGTTCAAGTGAAGAAGAAAAAATGAAAAGAAAAAGGTCATTGTTAGTGGCCCATTAAATGATAAAAAACCTGGCCAAAAAGTTGCGGCTCCACCGGGGCCAGGGGCCATGCCCCTATTGAGAGAAAAAACCCTATACTTAATGAAAATAAAAACAACAAATGGTTAGTGTTTTGCCCATTAAATGTTAATAAACCTTGCCAAAAAAGGCTGAAAAGCAAAAAATAAGGCCATTTGCAGTATTTTTCAATCAATTTTTTTAAAAACTCACCGGAAAATAGGTTGACAAGAAAAAAAGTCATCCGGAACCCCCGGTGGTGGGGCGATGCATCCCCAGTCATCAACATGGTGGAACCGCCAATGGACTCTGTAATGTGCCCTTGCTCCTGACATTTGGTAATATGGCACACCAGAAATTGTCAATTTAATAATGATGATGATGATGATAATAATAAAAAAAATAATAATAATAATAATAATAATAATAATAATAATTATTATTATTAATTATTATTATAAAATAATATATAATATAATAATATATAATAAATAAATATATTAAATAATATATAATAATATAATAATATAATAATAATAATATATTAATATTAATAATAATTATTATTATTATTATTATTATTATTATTATTATCATCATTATCATCATCATCATCATCATCATCATCATCATCTGACTGTGTGATTCGTAGAGCGAGGTTCTCTTACTGTTCCCTTGAGAATATCGAGGATGATGACGTATGATTTGTTTTCCATTCTCTGAGCGAATGTTCTGATGTGTTGAGTGTAGTTGTTGGAGCAGAGACATGCGTCGTGTCGTCCCACTGTGTCTCTGTAGTTGTCCTCTTCGTTTACTGCGTTCATGTTCGTGTGCGTCTCCGCTGAAGCAGTCAACGGTCGCTGACAATCAGTATTATTCAAGTTGTCTCGGGGAGGAGGGGGATGAGGGGAGGGCGAGTGGTGGAGACAGAAATGTCCGTTTTCAGCGACTTATTCAGCAAAAGATTAAAGGTTGACATTAGAGCAGAGTTTGTTGTAGTGACGATTGTCTTACGGTCACTTGGAAATTTAATTTTAAAGATATGAGTTTTATGAAAGAAGGACCTTAATAACGAAAACAACGCAATAACAACAGGCCAACTATCTATGCCTCTCTGTCTGTCTGTCTGTCTGTCTGTCTCTATCTCTCTCTATCTCTCTCTCTCTCTCTCTCTCTGTCTGTCTCACTCTGTCTCTCTCTCTCTCTTTCTCTCTCTCTCTTTGACTGACCTCCGGTCGACTGCAGCTGCTGTCCTTGGCTGGTGGTCGTCGTTGGCTGTTCTTCTGTTTCATTGTATTCGTTGGAGTTTGTCTCCGGAGTGACTGAGTGCGGAGCGGCGGTTGACTCCTCTGTGGAGGAGGAGGAGCAGTTGTTGATTCCGCTGAAATTCATCGCAGGAGAAACGAGAATCTGAGGAAGAAGAAGCGTCGAGAGGAAGACGATCGAAAGGAAAACGTCGACGACGAACAGAAGACGAACGAAGCGGAAGTAGCACTGAATGTCCGATCCAAATCGTCCTAAGAGAGAGAGAGAGAGGAAAAACACGCAAAACACCCTCAACTGACCACTGACCAGCCTCGACCAATCTCCGGCGGCGGAATACTTAAAAGCTTAGCATGATTTAAAGTGGCATAGAAGGCACCGTTACTGCCTGTGTGAAAGTCACTAGGGGCACTAACGGGTCTTGAACCCGCTCCGTCAGCCTGACGCTCCAGCACGTAACCCACTCTGCCATCTTCCGCCCCCTGAGTACGAACCTCATCACTTGCAGCTGATAGACTCAGAGCGTGAGACAGAGACAGACAGATAGACACAGACAGAGGCAGAGACAAAGACAGTTCACCGAACGATCGCTGTTCCGGGCATTTCGTGGTAGAGATGCATTTCATTATAGAGGTGCAGTGGAAGCAGCATTAGCGGCGGTTTTGCGATGGCATTACCTTCGATTTCCTTGAAAGTGGATTTCCAGAGAACGAAGATTCCGAAGAATTCCATTGCCTTTGACTACAATCGAAATCGTTTCTTAAAAGAGGAAACGTCAAAAGAGAAGCGGTTAATTAATAAAATACTCTTGGTGGCAAATGTTCAATTCGTTCTGTCGCTACTTGGAAGAGACTTAGATGCCCTGACCAGTACCGGTTCCAGGAAATCTTGGTGGGAAGGGAATGAAAAAAATTATTGGAAGTCGGTGGTGGATGCAAAATGAAGAAGAAAAACAAGAAAAAAGAGTTAAAAGGTCATTGATAGTAGTGTTTTGCTCACTAACTGTTAAGAAATCTTGTCCAAAAAGGCCGACAAACAAGAAAAAGGTCATTTGCAGTATTTTCACTAATTTAAAAAAAACTCATGGAAAATAGGTTGACAAGCAAAAAAGGTCACCCGGAACCCCGGTGGGGGATGCATCCCCAGTCATCAAAATGGTGGAACCGCCACTGGCCCTGACCAGGGGCGTAGCGACGGGGGTATATCGGTATATATACCCTCCCAAATCAAATTCCTGGCCCTGACATCTGGCTCTTATATCTCGCTGTCTCTATTCACTGATATATTGCATTCGACTTGACCTTTTAGATTTTAACTGAGTGATTCACCTCTGAGTCCATTTCCGCGGACCTTCGACGACCTTCGCATGACCTTCGCACGACCTTCATAACTCTATTCTACTTCGCACTTGCCAAGAAACCCCGATGCAATCACCCGACAATCCCATTAATATAATCGATCTTTGCTCTTTCTGTCCTGATGGCTTAATTGTAAAGCGATGACTGAAGACTGTTTAACGACTCGACCGCTGTGTTGCGATGTAGTAGTTGATTACTTGCAATAAGTTACTTTACTTAATATTTCTGATGTAATATATGACTGCAACTTATTACTTTTCAGCTAAAGCAACAAATTACTGTAATAAGTTACTTTTTATGCAGTAATTGTAATGAAAATTCTAATTACTTTTCTAGTTACTTCAACTTACTTGTCATCTGGCAAATTGGCAGTGTGATTGTGAAAAGTGTGATGCCGTGGTTTTTAAAAGGCAATTCTGAGGATTTTTCAAAAACGATATTGAAAAACAAAAGCTGGCAATGTAGTTTAGCAAATGTTAGCATAAGTGGCAAACGATTGCACTGTAACAGACGTCTAAGTACTTTGTGTCTTGGTAGACATTGGTGTTTGTGTGACTGGCTATTATTGACCTAGTTTCTTCATGTATGGCCTAATCTATATTATTCTATAAGGTAATAAGTTACTTTGAGAGCAGTAATAGTAATTAGTAATATATTACAATTTTAGACAGTAACTTTTGACTGTAATCAGATTACTTTTTTCACAAGATAACTAGTAATCTGTAGTATATTACTTTTGACATAGGGTATATTGGTATAACTATCACAACACTGCTCGACAGAAACCTTTGAATCTATCTCCAAATCACTTGGACTCGATATTTGCGAACTAAATTTCTTGCCTTTCTCCCTTTCTCTTCTTCCTTCTGTTTCGTTCCATTCGGTTTCATTTTGTTTTCTCGTTTCTTTTTTCTGCCAAATACTCTCTAAGAACAGAAACACACATCAGAAATTCAGAGCGCGCTTCAGCTACGCTCCGTTTAAAAGAGTCTTCGGAGCTCAGTTGAAGAAGAAGAAGAAGGAAGAAGAAGAAGAAAAAGAAGAAGAAAAAAAGAAAGAAGAAGAAGAAAAGAAAGAAAAGAAGAAGAAAAAAAGAAAAAAAAGAAAAGAAAAAGAAGAAGAAGAAGAAGAAGAAGAAAAAGAAGAAGAAGAAGAAGAAGAAGAAGAAGAAGAAGAAGAAGAAAGACAAACGGAGTTAAGAAATGAATTTCGAAAGATGATGAAAATCAAAGGCGTCGATCCACTTGGAATATTGGGGCCAAACCTTTGAAGTTAGGTACATGAAAAGTTGATGCTGTCATTTCTCGTTGTCCTGGTCACTCACGAAATCTATCTATCTATCTATCTATCTATCTAATAATATATATTATTATATTATATATTATATATATTATGCCTAATATATAATATATAGGCATAATATAACTACTATATAATAGAGTTTCATAGACACTATATAGGCCCCTATATATAATATATATATATATAGTGTCTATATAGTAGCTATATATATATTATATATATATATTATATATATAGCTAATATATAAATAATTATATATAGCTAGTTAACCTAAGAAATATATATAATATAAGAATATATAATATATAATATATAATATATATATATATATATATATGAAGAAACATAAAGAAGAAATTAACAAGAAAAGAATAATTTACTTTCAAATAAGCTAAATGTTTATAAAGGCAAAAATTCATAGTTCTGCAGTCTGCACCACTAAAAATTATTGCTGACCAATCATATTAAAACGTAATGTAACCTTACCTGAAGTCTATCTCGTAATCTCAATTAGAGTGTTGAAAGGTGCAGAAAAATGAAAAGCTTGACAAAAAAGAGTCCAGGTTTCATGGGCAACATCTTAAATTATATTGCATTGTCGCTTAAGACATTATTAAATTTTCATTATCTACTACTCGAAGAAAAACAGTTAACTGTCTAGTTCAAGCAAGAGAAATGTCTTAAATGCAGTCAGATGACTCAGTTCCCGTAATCTCCATATAATTTAGACGCTTCACCGGTGATTTCGACAAACCCATAGAAAACTTCTAAAGAGTTAAACGCCATTCTCTCAGCAGGGTGGCGTAATGTTACTAACGCAAAGGCTGTTGTACAGCCGTCAACTATCTAAATCTAGTAAATTCGGCTCAAAAGCATCTTGACATCGTTCCCATGATGACCGTTAAGTGACATGAAAGTTTACACTTAGAGTCAATCAACCAGAGACCAGGTTCCTACAGTCCGACTGCTTGTTCGTCCCCAATGGATTAATTACCAGGTTTAAAAGGTTCACATTTGCAGGCAATCTGGATAAACGCAGTGACGGTACTCCAGTGACTGAGTGTCAAACTACTGAAACTGAGCAAACGTTATAGGACCTACATGTTGGAGTGGGGCAACACATGATGAACAAATGCTGAGCCCACTCTAAATCAATGGAGAGAATCGCCCCCCCTGGACCGTCATTTCTGAACCGAAACTCCAAAACTATGAAATTTCAAAAATAGAAATTTCAGGAAGAGCATGCATTGAGACTGGAAAATGTGTTAACTGGTATATAAACAGTTGAAATATTAAAAGGCCCCCCCCCCCCGGCCCCTATGGATTGACGCCTATGATGAAAATGATTAAAACTACGAAGACAATTAACTTTCCTCAGCAGAATTCGAATGCAGATCGCGTGACTCTCAGTCGGTCGAGCAAAGCACTTTCTAAATGGCGCAGTAGCATGCTGGCCATGATGCCTAGCTTATACAAATGGGACAAATACAGGGGCATTCAGTTCGCCTCTCAGCGGCTAGATTTTAGCTGAGAGACTCGCCTCTAAGCGTAGACCTGATTATTGCCTGTAATAGATTACTTTTGAGTCGTTTTGACAGCTGAATCGTCTTCAATCAGCACTAAACGTTTCCACTCGGATGATATTTGAGGCTAAGTGGAACGAACATGCGACACCGTTAGGACCTACTTTGGGATAAACTTCACTGGTTCCGGATCCCTGATTCCGGATCCATTGCGTGACCCTTTCTGTCCTGAGTCCATCCGGGACTCGTGTGACGACCTGCGCCGTCGTCCGATCGACGCCGCTCGCTGCTTCCATCCAGCCGTCGTGTTCAGCTCGTCGTCTCCCCTTTCCGTCTAAGACAGCTTAATTTGGGGACAGATCTGTCTCGAGGGGGAACCCTGTGCTTTGGAACTGTCTACCTGATAATGTGACAAGGACGACCTCCTCAGATCCGTTTGTAACGAAACTCAAGACGCATTTATTTAACATCTCTAATTAGCTTCTATCACTATGACGTCTCCTGTAAAGCGCTCTTGACTTTGACCTTCGCCAAGCTCCTGCGCTATATAAAGTGTAATGATGATGATGATGATGATAATATAATAATAATAATAATAATAATAATAATAATAATAATAATAATAATAATAATAATATATTATTATAATTAATGGCATTCCTTGTTTGTGTACTATTTTGATGCTGTGCTTGTCACAAATAAAGATTATTATTATTATTATTATTATTATTATTATTATTATTATTATTATTATTATTATTATTATTATTATTATTTGTCTATAAAGGAAATGAATTTCGTGTCTTTCATGAACCTCATTTAACGGATTAAAAAGAGCGAAATAAAGAAATCAACGAAAGAGTAATACGATACGATAGGGGCGGAAGATGGCAGAGTGGGTTACGTGCTGGAGCGTCAGGCTGACGGAGCGGGTTCAAGCCTCGTTAGTGCACCTAGTGGCTTTCACACAGGCAGTAGCGGTGCCTTCTAAGCCACTTTAAATCATGCTAAGATTTTTTGAGAATGAACTCATCAGAAGGTTACCTGTTCTCCTTTGACTCTATGGATGCGTTGATGCTTATTACAGAAACATAACGATGATGAAATACCTTCTCTTCTCTTCGATGTAAGCATTGAATCCGCTTTTGTCTTCGACGGGTTCCTTCTCTTCTGCTTCTTCTTCTTCTTCGTCTTCTTCTCCGTTGGTCGTTCTTCTCCTGATCTCCACCGCCACTCCTCGATGTCCCGCGTATTCTGACGGGGTGTCTGCGCTCCAATGGCCAACCATGTCCAGAGGAGGTCCTCCTTCGTCTTCGTCGTCCTTCGTCCATTGACTACGCCGCTCTTTGGAGAAATATCGCAAAAGTTAGAAGACAATCTTTTAGTTGTGAACTTGAGAGTGTACTTCTAATTATTACGTCGGCCAATACAACATCAGAAAATAGTTTCAAATTACTATTTTTTAAAATATAATTTCAAATACTTTAAGGCGAGCAAATCGATTTGGCGTTCATAAAAAGCTAGACAACCATTTCCAAGAATGCATCGAAAACCTCTGTAGACAAACAAGGCGTTACTCTTAATGACCATAATAATAAGCGTAAAGTTTTGAACTAACACATGTTAGGACTAACATTGACTAATTCCCCAACACACACACACACACACACACAGCGTGCTTATAAATCGGATCATATCCTATAGTTTCCACGGCAGAACTTCGCCGCAGAAGGCAGTTGGTATCTTTCCTTTAATTTAGCTTTAATGGCCAAGAGGTTTTTAATGGGGTCTTTGTTAGTCACCTGTGCTTTTGTTGTTACCTGGACAGTCGAAGTGAGATGGTGGCGAAGACGAGGTCTCCCTGTTCGTCTCTTCGTACGTTTCGTAGTCTGGCTGAGGTTCTCCTGCGTCCTCTTGCCCTTTGTCTCTTTCCAATGTTCTCTTCATGTCCGTCATCTTCGAATCTTAGGAACTTCATCGAAACCAATCTTCTTACTGACGTGCCTTCATTCTTCGCTGGTCGGCGCCTTAACAGAGGTCGTCGTCTGTGCGTCTGTGTGACTGTTCGTCTGGATGTCTGTGCGTCTGTGTGTCGTTCGGTTTGGAGACGACAGAATTATGAAATGTTGATTTATTAAATCTGAATTTAATGTATATTGGACTATTTATTTAGCGCCATAATCACAGCATAGCCAAAGACAAGGTCACTTTACAGGGATTATGACTCCCTAAACAGAAACCTTTTCAGTCTGTTTTCGAAGATGGGCCGAGCTTTAATTCTCCTTATTTCAGGTGGGATCATGGATGGTATTCCACAGAAGTGATCCACTTCGTGAGAAGGCGCGATCACCAAGGGTCGGAATTCTAAGCGGCTTCGGGACGAGCGAGGTCGAGAGAGGGCGCGATGACCATCTCAGCACCCCGTCGTCGTCTAAGTACGTGGCCGACGGGTGTAATTAGGGCTTTGACGATGCCTCAACAAGGAAGAGATCTTGCCAATATTAATTTATTTATCCAAATATTTTGGAATCTTCTTTATAACAACGGCGAGAGCCTCCAGCGACTTCTAATGTCACAGATTTCTAGTGAACGGGGGGCCTGTGGCAAGAGCGCTCAGGTTCTTTCCTGTCGTAAAAATCTTTCGGAATAATTAATAAGAGAGAAACCGATTCACTTCGACTAATGCTAATGGCTGCCGTCGAACGCCGAGACAAAGACTGCGTTGTAAATTAACACTCGCTCTGCTCTCAATTGCATTACACTGCAAGAGAACGAGAGAGAAGACAAAACGAAACAGAGGCAAACAGACAGGCAGACAGACAGACAGAAGGTGGTACTTGAGCTAACTCTATAAAAATTAACTTAATTAAGAATGCCAGCGGTACGCATTGCTTGTCTTCAGACTACTCAACAGTTTTTGATTTCTATTTGTATTGAACCATAAAAATCGGTCTGTTGAAACTCGGCTACCAGATCAAAGCTCAATGTGCGAGTGCTGGACTCAGGTGGGGGGGGGGTGGAGTGGTTATCTTACTTTCTCTATCGCTAATTCTCAGACATTGAAAGGTTTTGACTACTTCCAATGCAGCGTTGTTTTCTGTCCTCCGTCAACTTAGAGTGTTCGGCGATTTCTTCTTCGAAATATGCGACTCCACTTGAATTTAAACAGAAAATCTGGAAATGTTGTGATGAGAAATTAATTCGAATGAAATGATATGAAGTTCATTGGGGGGCATGAAGGCGCCGGGTGCAATGGCGGAGCGAGGAATGTCTTGCCGTGCAATTGGAGGGCACCGGGTTCGAATCTCACTCTCAACTGTTGCGCAGCGAACTTCAACAACTTCACCTTTGACTTGTGAATTTTGTGAATGACTCAACGTGCGTTAACAATCATGCAGTGATAACGAGGATGATGATGATGATGATGATGATGATAATGATTATTATTATTATTATTATTATTATTATTATTATTATTATTATTTATTATTATGAAGCCAGTGATTGGTTGTCTAAGTCTTCTAAGAGACCACGCAACTGACCTTCGCTGTTCCACTCAGTGCTGTGACTTTTCTGCATCGGACGACCTCCTCCCCTTCCCCCTCCCCAACAAATCAAACAAATTGAGAGTGCTAAGCTAGTTCTGGCTCTTGACATCACAATAGCTCCCGTTCCAACTGCAAAAGATCTCGAATTCAAATTTGATTCTTTTCTAAACTTCGAATCCCAAATCTCCCAACTATCAAAAGCCTGCTTATGTTCATATTCGTGACCTTCGCCGCCTACGCCCTTCCATCGATATCAAAACTGCCTCCACAATTGCCACCTCAATAGTCCACTCCAAATTAGATTATTGTAACTCCCTCTACTATAACCTTTCCAGTGGCATAGCCAAGGGGGAGGTTGGGGTTAAACCACCCTTGGCTGTTCTCAGTGTAGCCAAGGGGGATTTTGGAGACTAAAACCCCATGGCTGTTCGACCAAAGATTTTTTCTTATATATCAATATAGTTGTACACGCTCATATGCCTATATAATTCACTTATTGAAGCATAATAATAGTTGACGACCTTTTTTGGTTGTCAGAATTTTCCGAAGTTGGCAATCATTGGAACCGAAACCTCCCCTTTGGAAAATTCTGGCTACGCCACTGAACCTTCCCAAAGCCTCCATCATCAAATTGCAATCAATACAAAATGCACTTGCTCGTGCTGTTACTATGTCACCTAAATTCTCCCATATTTCACCCATACTAAAATCATTATATTGGCTTAAAATAACAGAACGTATCCAATATAAGATAATAACACTTACATATAGCTCACTTCAGTCATCAAAACCTGTCTACCTTAGGTCACTATTAACCCCTCAGCCTCCTCGACAAACACGTTCATCATCTTACCTCACTCTGTCACGCCCACTCAATCAGTCATCCCTATATAAATTCACGAGACTTCACTTACTTACTTATCGGATAAAGTTTTCAGTCTTTTGAAATGCTCTGGATTTATTGAATGGATTTATTTGTTGAATTCCTTTGAATCGCCATTCTGTTGAAAGTCAGCAAATTTTAGACAAGCGATGGACAATTCTTAGGGCCCCGCGGTGTTCTATCCAGACCCCTGGCCTTTGGGTGCAAATTGAATTGACTGGATGGAGGGGAAGAGACGCTGTTCGATGCATAAATTTGTCAGTGCTGGGGTTTTGGGCGGGAGATTTTGTGCTTGGTGGGGGGATTCTCCTCCTATCAGATCTGTATAAAACATTGCTTAGGCGGATTCTTTGTTAAAGTAAATAGACGAAGTTAATTTTCTGAGCCTAAGACAAAATGGACTTCACTGACGTCATCGATCGATGACATCAGAAGATTTTCGAATTAATATCAATTAGATAATCTTGACACTATTTCTATAGCGCCCGCCAAAAAACCACTTGACGACAGAGAGAGAAGTTGTACACTAGAATAGAATTGATTCGAATGAATGCCAGACAACATCAGACGCAGGGGCGTAGCGACGACGGGTATATCGGTATATATACCCCCTCCCAATCAGTCTACCTTAAAGTTTTTTTAATGTGATTTGTATGTGGTTATATGTGGTTTATATGGTTTATGCGGTTTATAGTTAAGATTTATACCCACCCAAAATATTTATACCCTCCCAAATCAAATTCCTGGCTACGCCCCTGATCAGACGACGTCCGAATAGACGAATAAATAATAGCAGAGACACGTTAATTAAGAGTTCGTAATTCGATGATTCACAGTTTCTGATTATTCGAAAAAGAAGGATCGCAAAATCTAAGTCTTTCGAAGCAGGAACCGGACAAGAGAGAGAAAATGAGGGACGGAGGGATGGAGGGAGGGAGGGAGGTAGGGGACGGGTCAGTTCTCTTCCAGCGATTCTTCCTGACCTTGAAGCTGTCGACTGTTTACTCTGACGTCATCAATTTTGCAAATTCTGCAAAGAAAACAAAGAAAACGGAGACAGTTGCAAAGTGAAAGGAATTCTCTTGTGCTGTGTCTTTTTGACAGAAGAATTCATTCACTGAATTCTATTTTCAAATTCAGCGTTTGAATTGATATCTTATAACATCGCCCCATCAAAAGCAGAGCAGAATCTAAGAGAATCAATACATTATTATATTCAACTTCTATTTACCGATACACTTGCATTAGCCACGCCTGGGGATTGAAGCGGGACATTTTGGCGGAGGATAGGGTGACCTTAGAAGTGCCAGTAGCGTGCAGATGGGGGCGGGTGGGGCGGTGGCCCCGGGCGCACACCAGAGGAGGCGTAAAAATTGGCCTGGCGACCTTTTTTCCTTGTCGACACTTTTTTACAGTAAATCCTTTAAAATTATCGATTTGACCCTGGGCGCACTCCGGAGGGGGGAGTAAAAATTGACGGGACGACCTTTTTGCGAACCGGATATCCACCAGATGATGGGGCGTCCAAATCGACTTTGGCCTCGGGGGCGCCAACCACTCTCTGCGCCGCACTGAGAGAAGTGCAGAAGACCTTGGACCTAAAACTATGGCTGTTATGCACTTCACAATAATAATACACAAAACAGCCTTCATCTGTAGCAGCTGCTCTTCGCTCATCTGCTGTTCACATTGGGCATTCTTAAAGAAACCGGTTAAATTTCTCGAACTCGCTTTAGCTGCAAGAGGAGATGATAGATAGATGATAGATAGATAGATAGATAGATAGATAGATAGATAGATAGATAGATAGATAGATAGATAGATAGATAGATAGATAGATAGATAGATAGATAGATAGATAGATAGATAGACAGATAGATAGATAGATAGATAGATAGATAGATAGATAGATAGATAGATAGATAGATAGATAGATAGATAGATAGATAGATAGATAGATAGATAGATAGATAGATAGATAGATAGATAGATAGATAGATAGATAGATAGATAGATAGATAGATAGATAGATAGATAGATAGATAGATAGATAGATAGATAGATAGATAGATAGATAGATAGATAGATAGATAGATAGATAGATAGATAGATAGATAGATAGATAGATAGATAGATAGATAGATAGATAGATAGATAGATAGATAGATAGATAGATAGATAGATAGATAGATGATTGATAGATAGATAGATAGATAGATAGATAGATAGATAGATAGATAGATAGATAGATAGATAGATAGATAGATAGATAGATAGATAGATAGATAGATAGATAGATAGATAGATAGATAGATAGATAGATAGATAGATAGATAGATAGATAGATAGATAGATAGATAGACGTGATATTTCCTCTCTGCCAACCGCTGTTACCCGGCGTGCTTTAGCTGCAAGAGACGTTTTATGGTTTTTTCCTTCTGACGTCTTTGGAAATGTCAGATCGGTTTCCTTGAGCAATGATAAATGATGCATTACAACCGATTACATAATTTTGATGCCCTTTTAACCACATGCCGAAAAAAATCCTCATTCAAATTGCATTTAAATGTCGGTTTTGCGTAAAGGCTTTATAAATGTTTATTTATTTCCAGGTAAGTAACTAGATACAGTATTTTGCGTCCTTTGCGAGTACTAGACAATTTCCGGCACCAAACATAGAATTCTTAAAGCTTTTATAATTCTATAGACAGGAGTAATATCTTATATTTTATACTTAATGGGCTATGTAAGCCTTATAACCCTATGTTTCCATTCAGATTTCTTCGAACAATCATACACTGTTAATTAGGAACTGAAAATAATGAGGAGTGCAGAAAATCTGGACAAAACAGGCGTCCAGACGGACTTTACCCGGACGACCAGTGAAAACCAGGACAATCCCGGAATACCGGGACGTCTGGTCACCTTACCCCACTCAATACAAAAAGCCTTCAATCAGGATACATGGCAAAATGCAAATACCCCACACACACCTCAGACGACAAAATGCCGTTTAACCTAAGTGATGATGACGACGACGATGATGATGATGATGAAATAGCTGCGACATACATTATATAATTACAGCAGAGTTTCAAATACTTAGTAGATTGTTGGCAACGAATGATAATTATAATAATGAGTTGAGCAAAAATTAAAGAAATTTCTTTTTGTTAAATCTTTTATTAAAATAATAAGCTTAAGACAACGCGACGGCAACAGTTTAACTGCAGCAGCACAATGAAAGCGACAGCTCTCCGAAAGAAATTCACCAGCTCCATAACATCTCTCAATTTCATCATACATCTCCCCTCTCCTTCTCTCTCTCTCTCTCTCTCTCTCTCTCTCTCTCTCTCTCTCTCTCTCTCTCTCTCTCTCTCTCTCTCTCTCTCTCTCTACCTCTCTCTCCCTATCTGCCTCTCCCTGCTCTTGAATGGAAATAGACTGCGTTGGGACAAACTACGCAGCCGTCTTGCGGTTGGTTAAATGTTAGTTTGGAGCTGAGAGTTAATTGGAGTTAAGCGCTCGAAGGAAGAGAGTGTCAGAAGATGAACTCTCTGTCTCTCAAGAAGAAGAACTTCTGAAATTGTCTGTTAACCATCAAAATTAAAACAGCGACCAACGAAAATCAAAAGGACTTTACAAACTACGAAGATTCAATACTTATTCAGTCAAAATGTCTCTCTCTTTCTCTATATCTCTCTCTGTATCTGTCTCTCTCTATCTGTCTGTCTGTCTGTCTGTCTGTCTGTCTGTCTGTCTCTCTCTCTCTCTCTCTGTATATATATATCTCTCTCTGTATATATATATATCTCTGTCTCTTTCTTTTTTTTTTTCTCTGTCTCTGTCTGTCTCTGTCTGTCTGTCTCTCTCTCTGTCTCTCTCTCTCTCTCTCTCTCTCTCTCTCTCTCTCTCTCTCTGTACCTTAATTCTCTCACCCTCTCTCATAGCTGCTGTCTTGACTGTTGTGCTGTAAGACATTCGTAAACGCAACACTTTGTTAGCGCAAGCATTTTAGGTTAATTGTTAGAGGAGCACTTAACACATTCAATGAGACGAAGTAGTGCGGAGTGCAGTGCGGCGGTCGGCCGTGCCTAATACTCTCAGACGGTACCTACAGAGGAGGAGGAGGAGGAGGTTGGGGATCGGCAGCATTTGGACGGGCGATTAAACATCAAATAGTAGGTGACACATCACTCTGACGTCATCAGCTTATAGAATTCTGTAACAAGGACAAATAAAACGAAAGACAACATTCACTTCATCTGCAACAGGAAAGATCTAGTGCAAAGACGGAGAACACCACCACCACATCACGTGATCATAAAAGTGCTATTCAATCGTCCGAAGATTCGACAAAATCCATCGGTTAAATAAAACTATTAAGCAGAAGTTACGAAAAAGGAGTCTCTACGAAAAACCAAAATAGAATTAAATTTAAATATTCGTCAATTACTGAAAACTAAAACTAATTTTCATCACTTGTGATAAATAATTGAAATCATTGGAAACAGTCAATCAACGCATATCGTCAATCAAAAGATCAATCAATCAAATCAATCAATCAATCAATCAATCAAAGAAGCATGCTTAGAGGTAGAAGATCAATTTATGGCAGACCATTAGCCTAATAAAACATATCTCATCGCGTTATTGGTAACTGGATGAAATTTTAAAATAAAACCATTGCTCAAACACTAATCGGGCAATTTCATTTATTTTGCTTTATTAAATTGCAACATGCAAAATAAAAACCGATTAAACTGCTTCAGTTTCATTGGCTAAATTCATCACTCAAAGGACTCTGTGCAGAAGGCGTTTTTTATAGTATTTTCTGCCTCGTCGTCGTCGTCGTCGTCGTCGTCGTCGTCATCATCTTACCGTTGTAGTCGACCCATCCGCTGCCGTCAGTGTCGACGTCCGAAATCATGTCGTTGATCTCTTCCTCTGTTAACTCTTTGTCAACCTCTTTCAGAAGCCAACTGCAATGGAAAACAACCGATCATTCACGACAGGAGAAGGAGGAGGAGGAGGAGGAGGAGGAGGAGGAGGAGGAGGAGGAGGAAGAGAAGGAAGCGGAAAAGGAGAAGTAAGAGTTGTGTTCTTACTGACTTCTTCGTTTGATTCTTTGTGGCCTTCTAATGACTTCATCTTTAAAAAGGTAAAGGTAGTCCCATATTCGATTTCGAGCGTAGGGTCCGGTGCTGATCCCCTGGATGGTCACCCATCCAAGTACTAACCGCGCTCGACGTTGCTTAACTTCGGTGTTCTGACGGGAACCGATCGCAGAGCGCCAAGTAGGCCGGTGACTTTATCTTACAGATCTCTTATTGGCTACACGACCATCAGTTGCTTCAGTTCGTGTGACTGTGTGTGTGTGTGTGTGTGTGTGTGTGTGTACCCATAGTATGCTCGTGTTGACTTCTCCTCTCTTTTCTTTGTCTAGAATGCGGAACATCTCTCGAAGTTCTCTTTCGTCGTCGTCATCTTGAGTCTTCTTTCCGATGATGGCGCAGAATTCGACGAAACTTATGTATCCGGTGCCTACGACAAACACAGGGGCGGTTACAAGGACTCTTGGTGGGGGTGGGGGTGCAATGACTTTCTAGGAAGTTGGTGGGGGGATGTCAAAAAAGGCTGGCAAGCAAAAAAGGTCATCAGCTCTCTCTGTCTGTTTTGCACACACAATGCTAGCGCTTCGGATCCGATGAACGAAACGATTATAGCGCAAAAGGTA